>JXCR01073724.1:107412-138861 GCA_002079205.1 Phalaenopsis hybrid cultivar | reverse complement strand
TAACATTTATATATATTTAAATTAACTATAATAAATTTATAATTTTAAAATTAATTTTTATTTTATATAAATTAACACATTATTAAATAAATTTTTTTTATATATTAACGTAATAAAGCTATATTATTAAAACTTTAATATTATATATATTTTAAGTATTTTTATAAATTATTTAACATTCATTAATTTAAAATTAATGTTTTTTTTTATAAATCACATGAATAAAACCACAAAACACTACGAATCAACTGCCGACAAAAGACGTGAATAATGCGTCGAATAACACCACAATAAACAGTAAAGTACTACCATAAATAACACAATGAATCAACGCTGGCAAAAGGAGCGAATAATATTGTGAATAACACCACAATGAAACCCCAAAACTACCGCAAATAACACCGTGAATAACACTGAGAATTAACATAAGCACGACTGGGCAAATAATATCACAAATATTACATCAAATAGCTCTGCGAATAACATCAAACATGCGACTACACGAATAATACCACAAATAACACTTTGAAGAAAACCACGAACAACACCAGACACGCGACTGTGGGGATGACAGAGCCGTAAATAATTTTCTCCAAAGGTGGACATGGGGTAGAACTTGAGGGCGACATGTAATACAAAAGGAAACCAACTTATCCCACAACACTTTGAAGACGGAGAAAATAAATACTAATGTCAGTGTTTTTAAAACACCCTGCAATAATTTCGCGGGCGCCAAACGAGCCCTAAATCTTTAAATTGTGAATCTCTTTTACCTTCCAATATCCGAAAAAATTTTATATCAGGACTTCGCACGTAGAGTTACGTGCGGAGTCGACTGAAATCACTCCATGTAGAAAAAAAATTTTTCTGTCGGTAACACAAGGGAATATTCCGCTCGTGTTATTCAAGTCTTATTGTGTATTATTCTGGTGTTATTATGTGCTATTCAAGTATTATTTATGTGTTCTTGTGTTATTATAACACCGAAATATTTCCAGAAAACAATAACACATGAATAATATACAATAACACCTGAATAATTCAGAATGACACGAAGTGAATATTCCCTGATATTACCAGACCGATCAACTCCACGACATAATTTTATTGGACTCTATACGTAACTCTATGTGGGAGCCCTGATGTAATATTTTCAAAACTTGAAGTTAAAGAAAGGCTCTTTTAAAGTCTTCCAAATTACGATAAGATTAGAGCGTCCCGCTTCACACATTCAGAACCATCCGTTTAAGTTCGTGGTCTTGCTTGGATCACTTATATTTCCTTCAACCTTTTCCATCGCCACCAGCTGATTGAATAGTTGTGATGTTGCTGAGCTTAGTGGTTCCCGCCTCCGCAAGGAGCACGGATGCCCGATTCCACCCCATCTTTTCTGCTTATTCGACTTCCATCCGCCCCTCCTTCCTTATCCGTCGAACTAGGCCTGTTGGAACCTTAAACCCAGCCCCAACTNCCTCCTTCCTTACCCGTCGAACTAGGCCTGTTGGACCCTTAACCCCAGCCCCAACTGCCCGCTGTCGACTATTTGTTTGCACGGCCGCCTCGTCCTCGTCGCCTCCGCCGCAAGTTGATTTGCGCGAAGCGAAAGCGAAAGCGAAAGCGAAAGCGAAAGGGAATTCGATGGGGTGGGGAAAGGTCTCTGGCGTCCTCTTCGACATGGATGGAGTCCTCTGCGATAGCGAGGAGCCCTCACGAATGGCCGCTATCAGCGTTTTCGCTGAGATGGGAGTCTCCGTCACTGCCGATGACTTCGTGCCCTTCATGGGAACTGGTATCTTCACTTCTTCCCATCCAAGGTCATAAAGTTAGCCACCATCTCTTTATCTCCATCGCCTATGCTGATCTCCTTAAAATCTAACGGGAAACAAACCATCGTTATTAGCCAAATGCAACCGCTTATCTTTACAAATTTTAGCAGAGTTTACATGTTAAGCCGTGACATGTTTTTTAAAGGATAACAAATGAATCCTTTTGTGTAATGACAGGTGAAGTAAATTTTTTAGGAGGTGTTGCTTCTGTGAAGGGGGTTAAGGGATTTGATCCCGAGATAGCGAAGAAAAGGTTTTTTGAAATTTACCTTGATAAGGTGACGGTTGGCACTTTGATACAGTATAAGGTGTTTCTTTTGTTTGCTTTTGTAACTGTATCTGATGGTAGAGTTATATTTTTCTTACATAATTGCAGTATGCAAAACCCAATTGTGGCATTGGATTTCCAGGGGCTTTAGACGTCATAATGGCGGTATAGTTGATGTATTTTTTGCGTGCAAGTTTGAACATTACATTTTTGGTTTTGGAGAAAAGTTAAGAATTTGCCGCTGCTATACTATAGTGCAAGAGCAAGGGCCTCAAGTTGGCCATTGTGTCAAGTGCTGACCGGATAAAGGTTGATGCAAATCTTGCTGCTGCTGGCTTGCCAATGGCACTGTTAGTGTTCATATTCCCACCGTTTTAATAATATATGGAGCTCTATTGGTTTGATCTTTACATATTATCAAATTGATGCACCAACTCCATTCTTTCATTATTATTATTTCTAAATTTCACAATTAATAATATGACCTTGAGACTTGACTTGAAGGAGTTTCTTGAGATGAGAACAAATTCAGAAATTGTAGATATATGATGATATTTTTGGTTTCTGGTTTCTTTTTGACTTTG
The DNA here is from genome assembly GCA_002079205.1 of Phalaenopsis hybrid cultivar. Lineage (NCBI taxonomy): Eukaryota > Viridiplantae > Streptophyta > Magnoliopsida > Asparagales > Orchidaceae > Phalaenopsis > Phalaenopsis hybrid cultivar. The sequence continues at coordinate 136,183 of JXCR01073724.1, read as the reverse complement.
CTTGAAGTTTTTGTTGGTATTTGTGATGGTATTGAGTGAGAATTTGAGATGTAGAGAATGAGTGAGAATTTGATTTGTATGCATGTTAAGTGCTGCAGGAAATTGAGCCTTATAAAATTTAGCTCTGAAATGAAAGTGTTAAATTACCTCAGTTGGAAATGAAACCAACTTTCACTGTTCTATTTCTTCTGTCTAACTATTTATATGGTAGATTGATTCCTGAATGTACAATAGAAAAATCTTTCCACATATTTAAAAATTTGTCGCATGATAGGGGTGTAATAATTTTAATTTTTAGTCGGGTTCAAACATGTGATAGAAATAAAATTTTTTTTTTCTCTAAACTCAATTGATAGATGATAACTATCTTGCATGTTTTCATTTATATATTCAAACTAGCATGAATGGACTCATCAAATTGCAAAGTGTGATATTTACACTTACAACACCCTGGCATCACAAATATATGCATGAAAGGTGTATATCACTTTTAAAAAGACAATGATGGTGGCATTTTTGATATGATAATAAAGAGTTGATTAGTATGTATGTTATGTGCTGCGGGAAATTGAGCCTTATAAAATTTAATTCTGGAATGTAAGAGTTAAATTGCCTTTATTGGAAATGAAACTAACTTTCACAGTTCTATTTTTTCTATCTAATTATTTATATGGTAGATTGATAGTGAATTTATAATAGAAAAATCTTATCACATATTTAAAACATTGTCACATGATGGGGTGTAGTATTTTTTTTTCTAGTAAGATTTTTTCAAACATGTGCAAGAAATAAAAATATTCTTTTGTCTGAGCTCAATTGATAGAGGATAACTACCTTGCATTCTTTTTATTTACATTTTCTCACTAGCTTAAATGGATCATGAACGGACTCATCAAATTACAAAGTATGATATTTACACTTACGACACTTTGATATCACAAATATATGCATGAAAGGTGTATATCACTTTTAAAAAGATAATGATGGTGGTATTTTTGATATGATAGTAAAGATTTGATTGATATACATATTATGTGCTGCGGGAAGTTGAGACTTATAAAATTTAGCTCTTAAATGAAAGAGTTAAATGATCTCAGTTGGAAATAAATCCAACTTTCATAGTTCTTTTTTTATGTATAACTATTTATATGGTAGATTGATAGTTGGATTTATAGAAAAATCTTGCCACATATTTAAAGCTTTGTCGCATGATGGGGTGTAATATTTTTTTTTCCTAGTAGGATTTTTTCAAACATGTGATAGAAATAAAAAATATTCTTTTCTCTAAACTCAATTGATAGAGGATAACTGTTCTGCATGATTTCATTTACATATTCAAACTAACATGAATGGACCACGAATGGACTCATCAAATTACAAAGTGTGGTATTTACACTTACAACACCTTGACATCACAAATATATGCATGAAAGGTGTATATTATTTTTAAAATGACAATGATGGTGATATTTTTGATATGATAATAAAGATTTGATTGGTATATATGTTATGTCATGCAGAAAATTGAGCCTTATAAAATTTAGCTCGGGAATGTAAGAGTTAAATTACCTCAGTTGGAAATGAAACTAACTTTCACGGTTCTATTTTTTTTATTTAACTATTTATATGGTAGATTGACTACTGAATGTACAATAGAAAAATCTTGCCACATATTTAAAAACTTGTCACATGTTGGGGTGTAATATTTTTTTTCTAGTATGATTTTTTCAAACATGTGCAAGAGATAAAAATATTCTTTTCTGTGAACTCGATTGATGGAGGATAACTATCTTTCATGCTTTTCATTTATATTTTCCCACTAGCATGAATGGATCATGAATGGACTCATCAGATTACATGAAAGGCGTATATCATTTTTAAAAGTAATGATGGTGGTATTTTTGATATGATAATAAAGATTTGATTGATATGCATATTATGTGCTGCAGGAAGTTGAGCCTTATAAAATTTTGTTCTTAAATGAAAGAGTTAAATGACCTCAGTTGGAATTAAAACTAATTTTCATAGTTCTATTTTTTCTGTATTATTATTTATATGGTAGACTTATTACTGAATGTACAATAGAAAAATCTTGCCACATATTTAAAACCTTGTCACATGATGGGGTGTAATATTTTTTTTTCTAGTATGGTTTTTTCAAACATGCGCAGAAAATAAAAATATTCTTTTCTCAAAACAATTGATAGAAGATAACTATCTTGCATATTTTTCATTTACATATTCCAAATAGCATTAATGAGCCATGAATGGACTCATCAAATTACAAAGTGTGATATTTACAATTACAACATCCTGACATCACAAATATATTCATGAAATGTGTTTATCACTTTTAAAAAGATAAGGTTAATGTTATTTTTGATATAATAATAAAGATTTGATTGGTATGCATGTTATATGCCGCAGGAATTTAAGCCTTTTAAAATTTCGCTCTGAAATGAAAGAGTTAAATTACTTTAGTTGGAAATGAAATCAACTTTTACAGTTTTAGTTTTTCTGTATAATTGCTTATATGGTGGATTGATTAATTACTGAACTTAAAATAGAAAAATCTTACCACATATTTAAAACATTGTTACTTGATCGGGTATAATTTTTTTCCTTAGTATGGTTTTTTCAAACATCCGCAAGAAATAAAAATATTTTTTTCTCTAAACTCACTTGATAGATGATAACTATCTTACATGCTTTTCATTTACATATTCCAACTAGCATGAACGAACCATGAATGGACTCATCAAATTACAAAGTGTGATTTTTACACTTACAAAACATTGTCATCACAAATATATGCATGAAAGGTGTATATTACTTTTAAAAAGGCAATCATTGTGTTATTTCTGATATGATAATAAATATTTGATTGGTATGCATGTTATGTGCTGCTGGAAATTGGGCCTTAGAAATGTTTGTTCTGAAATGAATGAGTTAAATTGCCTCAGTTGAAAATGAAATCAACTTTCACAGTTCAAGTTTATTTGTATAACTATTTATATAGTAGATTGATTACTAAATGCACATTAGAAAAATCTTGTCACATATTTAAAACCATGTCACATGATGGGGAGTAATATTTTTTTTCCTAGTATGATTTTTTCAAACATGTGCGAAAAATAAAAATATTCTTTTCTCTAAACTCAATTGATAGAGGATAACTATCTAATATGGTGTATTGGTTTGTTGTGGTGGTTTGCCCTTACTCGCTTGGTGCTGTGGTGTGGTGGTTTTCTTTTGGTAGATTTGTTTTTGGAGTGTTGTTCTTGTGGTGGGGCTTGCATATATAAATGGTGTTATGGTGGAGTTTGCATGTTTGGTGGGGAGGGATTAAGTGAGGTGTGGTGGTTTGTGTGTTGTTTGTGGTTTGGATGTGCTGTTATAGTTTGTTCGGAGGTGTGGAGGATTTAGGGCCCGTTTGTGGTAGCTTATATGCGTGGAGGATTTAATGCCAGTTTGGAAAACACGTTTCGACAGTTTATCCGAAAACACGGTTAGGTTTTTGCATTAAACGCAGACTGCGGGTCGAGGCCGGCCACCAGCGGGCTGCTTTTCAGGATAAACTGCTTATCTGGATAAGCACAAGCTGCTCCAAATGCACCATCAGGAAGGTGCAGTGGTGTGTGGTATGGATGTCCTATTGTGGTTGGTTGGTGTGTGGAGGGTTTTGGGAGGTGTGGTGATTTATGTGGTGTTGTTGTGTGTAGATGTGTTATTGTGGTGCGTGTGATGGTGTGTGGTGGTGTGTGTTAGTGTCAAGTGTGCATGTGCATACTTTGTTGCATTTTTTATTTATGCAACATTGTTTTTTTATCATAGTAATGCAATGATTCAGAGCAAAAAGGCTGGTACACCCGCATTCTAGGACAAAGAAATCAAAATAATTTTTTGTGACCTTTGCATCAAGGAGTTCAATCTGGGAAATAGACATGCAACCTATTTCAACAAGGAAGGATGACAAAATATTATCAGAAAATTCAAGAAAAGTACAAATAGAGAGTATGATATAATGTGATTAAAGAATAAGTGAGATCAACTTAAGAATGATTGAAAAATTTGAAAGAAATTGAAACGAAGATTAACGGGTCTGGGGTGGAATCTGGTGAAGCGAACCATTGATGCCACCGAGGAATGATGGACAAAGACATTCAGTAAGTATTTTTGACATTCCCCTAATTTGGTCAATTTCATTTTATTTTTAAATTAAAGTAGATGTTATGAATTTGTAGGTAGTGTCCGCTGCAAAGAAATTTAAAATCATTGGACTCGATCTCGAGTTGGAGAAGTAGATCAAATGTTTGGGGGTGTCTTCGTTACATGCAACAATGCATGTGCCTCCAGTGAGACAGGATTTGATGTCACCTCTGAGAACTTAGGAGCCAACCAATCGGGTGATTCCGTCAAAGTCCCAAGCCTGGACCCCCATAAAATTGAGTCCACCTGTCGTTCTAAGTGTCCGTGGGTTGAAAATAAAAAGAAGGTTGGAGCTGCTTTTCTTAGAAGCCAGATATCACAACTGGTGGCTTCATGAAGCAAATTCTGAATGCAACTAGGAAAATTTTTGAGGATTTGTCACTCTTATTTTAGTGATGCATATATGTTCATTATGTGCTAAGTAATCTTATATGATTGTAACTAATTCATTGATGCTTCTGTTTTTGCTAGTGCGATATTAATCTATATGGATACAACCAGAGAAAGATGCAGGAGAGTTGCAGCTGCTGTATGCTTGATGTATGAATATTATAACTCGTACATGGATTGCTCCCCTTGTATGACATCCTCATATGTTGGGGACAAATAGGTTGGGGAGTTACTTGCGGGTCAACCAATGAAATTTAGTAATATGTTTCGCATGACAAACAATATTCATTGATTTGTTGGAGGAACTATATAAACATCATCTATTTTATGACTTTTCCAGGACAACTTCGTGAGTGGTGTTGGCGATAACCATCTACATATTATCACAAAATGAATCGATTCAAGGAGCAATTGAGCGATTTTAACACTTATCTGAAATAATTTGCAGACACTTCTCAGTGGGGTTGAAGACAATTATGAGTTTTTCTTCACAAGTCATAAAACTAACCGATTTTATGTTTGAACGAACTCCACAGAGATTTCACACGATGAACGATACATACCGTTCTTTAAAGTAATGTCTTAAATTTATTATATTCAATTTTCAGAAGAATAAGATTATTAGTAACCCATTGTTATATTTCTAGAATTGTATTGAAGCAATCGATGGAACACACGTTGATGCACATGTTTCAAATAATGAGAAAATCACATTTATCGGCCGTTGCGGGTCTCCGACGTAGAATGTCATGGCCGTATGCGACTTCAACATGCGCTTCACTTTCGTTATGACCGGTTGGGAGAACAGTGTACATGACAGTGAAATTTTCAAAGCCGCAAACAAGTCTAACTTCCCACATCCTCCCACATCTACGCTTGAGACCCAGCTACTCTTGTAATTCAGTTTTTTCTCAATACTAATCATGCAATACATATCAGGTAAATGCTAATTGGTTAACACTGGATATCCGTTGCAGTGAGGGCATCTCAAGCCCTATTCCTATACGAGATACCACATACTTGAATTTGAGCGAGCAAACAATGTAACACGAGACAAAAAAAAATGTTCAATAAAAGACATTTCTCCATACGCGCTGTCATTGAGAGGACGTTTGGTGTTTATAAGAAGTGAGTTATACTCCACGATATGCCATCTTATCCGTTTTCCAAATAGGTGTAGATTGTGACTGCCATGATGACTCTCCACAATGACATGATGACTCTCCACAATGATATTTAACGACTTCCTTCCCGCGACGACATCGATTTCTGCAGGGCAGACGTGGATCATGAGCATGCACCTACTGAGACATTTGAGTACTGTTTTGGACATTTTTGTCATAGTTTGAGAATGATGCTTCCACCACGTTTATTAAAGACGAGGAAAATGCAAACGAGAGGATATAGTTGAGGGAACAAATTACTGATGCCATAGTAAGAAGGTGATTGGAGTATTTATTATTATATTATTTTTACTTTATTGAATACTATTTTTATTTTATTCAGCTTCTATTTATTTCTTTTTCTTCTTTATTTGATAGTGATTGTTTAGGTCTTTTATACTATATATAAGTGTTTTTTTTCCATTTGCATTTTATTTGTTTTTCATTTGGTGGGTTTGAGAGGTCTATGATGAGACGTTAGACTTTATGAGTTCTTCTGGATGGTCTGTTAGTCGTTGTTGGTTGGTGTAATATGTGAAATACTACTGAAGGCAATCAAGTTCTTCTCTTCTTTTCAGTGCTGTGATTTTTGTGGTCCTTTTGGATGATCTTTTTTGGTGATATGCATATGACATACGAGTTTAGTATTACATGAGTTAAAAACAAGGTATGCTGTCTTCTTGTAATGATATATTCGTTGGTTGGTATACTGAGTTCTCTAAGATTTCACTCATGCACAAAATTGTAATTAATTACTTCTTTCATCAATTTATACTTCTTTTATGACTAATGAATTGCCTTTTAAAGCATTCAAGAAAGATGAAGTCTAAGATTTTTAGAACTTCTCGATGTTTGCTGTGCTATTGTGGACTTCAGACTTCCCTGTCGAGGTCTCGTCGCCCACAGCTACGGGAGACAGTTCTACAGGTGCACGTGAATAATCACAGAGAAGTAATTTCTTCTGGTGGGCAAACAGTTTGGTAAATTCCACCGTCGAGAGATGAGGAATAAATAATATTTCTGAAGAACGACATAACTTGTGACATACGCCGTTTGTATTTTAAAAATAATATTATCATATTATTAAATGTTATTTTAATAGTTTTTTTATTCTAGGTATCATAATACCCACTATTAAGTGAGGAGTAAATCTTAATTGTTTTACTGTTCTGAAGTGAATTTTTACTTCTCAAGTATCAAATATATTTTTAAAATTATTTTGTTACAAACAACATTACTATACAGGAGCATAATTGTCATTTATTCAGAAATAACTGTGTTGCAACCATTTTCAAATAATAATAAACAGTCAGCCAGTCACTCGACTTATCTGCGCTGAAGGCGTAGTAGCTTTTTGGGCAGCTGATGCGCAACAATTTAATAACAAGCTGCAGCTGCCTCAAACAAATTCTAAGAACAATGAAACTTTGAAGTGTGGAACGAGAAAAAAACAATGAGTTGGTTTTGCCAAAAGGAGATATGGAAATTAAGTAACCTAAACTAATAATTAAATAATTAAATATACAACATATTTATATTAAGGGTCTGTTTGGGGCAGTTGTAGCTTATCAATAACCTGCGGCGCAGCAGCTCCACGAAGAAGCTGTTGCGAAAAAACTGACTGTTTATTTATGTTTTACAGTTTGAAAACAACTATGCGACAGCTGTTTTTGGATTAATAACTATTTTACCTTTGTGTAGTAATATTATTTATAACAGAACTGTCATAACAACAGATTTGATATTTTAGAAACAAAAATCTGTTCAGAACAGTATAAAAAATAAAATATAATCCTCACTTAACAATGAGTATCATGATACCTAAAATAAAAAAAGTTTTTATAATAATATTTATATATATTATAATATTATTTTTGAATTGTAAACTGCGTATGGAACGAGCTACGCCATTCTCCAGGGGTTCTATCCATTCTTAATTTCTCGGCGGTTGAATCTGCCAGACTGTGCCCAACAGAAGAAGTCACACTTCTCCGTGATTCTTCTCGGACACTTGTAGAACTGTCTCTCGTAGCTATGTGACAGACGCAATGTCAGTATGGAAGTCTGAAGTCTAAAACAACATAACAAAGCTCGAGCGGTTCTAGAAATTTCAGAGCTCAACTTTAATGAATACTTTAAAAGACAATCCATTAGCTATAACAAAAATACAAATTGATAAAAGAAATAATTAATTACAATTTTGCGCATACGTGAGGTCTTAGAGAATTTAGTATATCAACCAACAAATCTATCACTACAAGATGACATTAGATTTTGTAAAAAAAAGGTCCTTGATTGTCTTTAAACAACGTAATACCTAATTCGTGTGTGCCACATATACATATCACAAAAAAAGACCATCCAAAAGAACCTCAAAAGCTGCAGCGCCAAAAAGAAGAGAAACACGGTTACCTTCCTTAGAATTTCACATGTAACACCAACCAACAATGACTAACAGACCATCTAAAAGAACACATAAAGTAGTCTAATGTCTTATCATAGCCCACCAAAAGGAAAAAAATAAAATACAAATAACAAAAAAAAATTATGGATAGCCTAAAAGGCTAAAACAATCACTATCTAATAAAGAAGAAAAAAAAAATAGAAACTGAATAAAATAAAATTAGTATTGAATAAAGTATAAATAATATAATAATAAATACTATAATCACCTTTCCACTATGACATTCCTAATTTGTTCCTTCAATTCTGTCATCTCACTTGCACTTTGTACACAACCATAACCACAACCTCCGCACACAACCACCTCCACAACTACCTCCACACCACAACCACAGTCTCCGCACACAACCATAACCGCTACAACCACATCTACATAGAACCACAACCTTCACACACAATCACAACCCAAACAAAACCAGCACAACCACACAACCACAGACAACCACAACCACTACAACACAACCACAATCACAACCACAAACAACCACGCCACTACAACACAACCAAAACCCCAAACAACCACAACCACTACAACACAACCACAACCACAACCCCGACCACAACCACAACCCCAACCACAACCACAACCTCCCTAAACAAACACAGCCACCACAACTACCTCCACACAGAATCACAACCTGCGCACACAACCACAACGCACAAAGAACCAACCCAACCACATAACCACAAACTACAATCACAGCCACTAGAACACAACCATGGCCGTGACCACAACCTCCACACACAACCACAAGCACCACAATCACCTCCACACAGAATCACAGCCTCCACACACAGCCACAACCCACACAGAATTAACACAACCGTAGAACCATAAACCACAACCACAACTACCACAACAAAACCATAATAAAAGTAATAACCACAACCTCCCCACACAACCACACAAACGACAACCACTCCAGCAATCCACCACCACTAGCACCGACACTGAATAAAATTTCACAACAACCACCATTAGCAATCCATCACTAAAAGTTGGCCAACCTAGCAACATTCTACCGCCACTAAAATTTGGCCAACCTACCAGTATCCACCACAACTAATCATCACAGCAACCACCCAATCACGGCACCAATGTTGTTCCTAACAAAATCGCAAAATCAGCATCATATCACAAGTATTCCTCTCACAAAATTCACAAAACAAAGGAAATCCCAAAAAACTAAAATCACCACATCACCGCATCACTTAACAAAAGAAATCGGAAATAACCAAAACTAGAGAACCTCCAAAATCATTGAAATTAAAAAATCCAACCACAATGCACAACCACCCGAAAATCATCGACCGAATAGTGCTCAGAGAAGCTAAAATCATTCCAGAATCAAAATGTTAGAAAATATAGTGGTAGAGAATACCATGAACCGAGGGAGAGCAAAGGAACCGAGCAGAGCCGAAGAGCAGAGGGGATATGGAGAGCAACGTAACCACCCATAGGCAAAGCCTTGCTAACGGAGCCACAGATCGGAGAGGAGGGGAGCAGGGATCTTACCTTTAGGGCAGAATTGCGAGAGAGGGGAGAGCGGGACTCGAGAGAGAAGCTCGGTCATAAGTGAGCCAGCGGGGGGGGGGGGGCAGTAAAAGCCAAACAAATTGTTTTATCGAAATTTTATAAAACGCCACCACACAACAATTATCAGACGAGGGAAAAAATTAAAACCTGCATTTTTGGGCCGTGCTGCGTGAAAAACACGAAGTCAAATGCTGCCTTAGTTTCCCTTGTAGCTTGAGTCTGCTTTGTTGAGAGAGAGTATACCGTGTTTGAGACTCACGCAAGCTCTTTCGTGATCCATTAGCATATGTTTTATTAAATTTTTTTCTTATCAACACATTAGTGTGTGATCTATAACTCAACATCGTAACCCACAAGGAAAAGATTCTTACAAGAGTTTAGGACTAGTAAAGGATTTGTTTCCTACAACTCTTATTTTAATTTTGTGACAGTATATATTAAACTGAAAAAACAGTGAAAAAATATTAGAAGGCTTATTCTTATTAATGCAAGGTATAAATAACAATTACAGGACTTACTGGTAAGGAAAACAATAAAATCAGAATATCATAAACAAATAAAAGAATAATAACAAATATAATAGACAACTAATCTCTCTAATTAAGAGGAGAAATAAATAGAGATTCCTAAGATCCCTCGTACAATTTATAACCCTCAAAATATAGAGTTATAATAAATATGAAATATAATCATCATTATATACGAGATCTTTCAAAACTCCCCCTCAAGGTGGTATGAAAATGTCACTCATGGCAAGCTTGCTAACTAGAATCTCGTGTTGCGCTTTAGAAAAACCTTTTGTTATAACATCTGCTGTTTGACTAGCAGTGGGTATGTAGGATATACATATCACACCACTATTTATCTTCTCTTTGATGAAATGTTTGTCAACTTCTACATGTTTTGTTCTGTCATGTAGAACTGGATTATGAGCTATAGAGATTGCAGCATTGTTGTAGCAATAAACTTTGATTAGTGCTGGTATAGAAATCTTCAACTCTTTCATGAGTTTTTTTTATCCATAGTACTTCACAAAGTCCATGTGTCACAAAGCGGAATTCTGCTTCAGTACTACTTGCTACCACGCTTTGTTTTTTTACTTTTCCAAGTAGCTAGATTTCTGCCTGTGCAATAACCTGATGAGGATCTTCTATCATTTACATCTCCTGCCCAATCTGCATCTGTGTAGGACTCTATTAGGAGATGTTCTCCCTTTTTGAATAAAAGTCCTTTTCCATTAGTTCTTTTGGGATATCTCAAAATTCGGAATACAACTTCGAAGTGAGTAGGTCCAGGTGAATGCATGAATTGACTTACAACACTTACTGCAAATGTTATGTTAGGTCGAGTGTGAGCCAAATAGATTAGTCGCCCTACCAATCTTTGATAGCGTGCTTTGTCAATTACCTCATTAGTTGCTGCTGTTTTCAACTTTATATTAGATTCAATTGGTGTATCTGCTGCCTGACAACCTGTCATTCTTGTTTCTTTGAGTAAATCAAATACATACTTGCGTTGATTTACAAAAATTCCCTCCTTGGATCTTGTGAACTCCATTCTGAGGAAATATTTCAGCTTTTTCAAGTCCTTAATATCAAATTCGGCTTCAAGTTTCCTTTTTAGGTTGCTAATCTCCAGAGGATCATCCCCTGCCATGATTATGTCGTATACATACACAATCACAATGACTACTTTACCTTTGATCAAATGTTTGAAAAAAGAGTGTAATCAGCTTGACTTTGAGAGAATCTATCTCTTGATAACATCACCAAAACGCTCAAACCAAGTTCTAGGAGACTGCTTTAAACCGTACACGAACTTGTTTAATTTGCATATTAACCTTTTCCAAAATCTTCTTTAATCCTGTTGGTAGATCCATATATACTTCTTCTTGCAATTCTCCATTTAAAAATGTATTTTTTACATCAAATTGATGAAGTGGCCAGTTGAAGTTAACTGCAAGAGAAAGAAATACTCTAATAGAGTTTATTTTAGCAACATGAGTAGAAGTCTCTTGGTAATCAATACCATGAGTTTGAGTAAATCCTTTTGCTACTAGTCTCGCTTTGTATTTTTCCACACTTCCATCAACTTTAAACTTCATTGTGAACACCCATTTGCACCCAACCATTATTTTGTCTTTAGGTATATTAATGATTGTCCAAGTGTTATTTCGTTTAAGAGCATTTATTTCTTTCACCACAGCTAATTTCTAACTTGGTTCATCTAATGCTTCCTGAACAGTTCTTGGAACAATCATATTAGAAATCCTAGACACAAATACTCTATGATTTTTTGATAGTTTTTCATATGACAAGTATTGTGTATTAAGATGTTTCTTGCTCGTTCGGATTTCTTTTTTAAAAGCAAATAGAAGATTAAGATCAGAAGGAGTGGAAGTAGAGTGAAGGTTACTCTGAGTTTTAGGGCCATTATTCGGTAAAGGTGATTGAACATCTGCTGAGGAAATAACTGGGGCTGTAGTAACTTTATGCAATTTCTTCATAGTATAAACCTGCAACTCATGTTGAGGATTATGATCCGTTAGAAGTACTTCTCCCCTGTCTCTGATAAGATAACATCTAACAAAATAGGATTAGTAGCGCTGACCCTAATTTCCATTTCAGAATTAGTTAAAGAAATGAGTAAAGTTTCTCAGAAATTATTTTCTTCCTCTAAGTTCTCTCGCTCAAGAAAATTATTTTGAAAAAAAGGGCGATCCTCGACAAACTTGACAATCATGCTCTCAAAATTTTTTTTATAGAATTAAAGCATTTGTACCCACATTTCTTTGAAGCATACCCAATAAATACACATTTTTCAGCTTTGAGATCAAGTTTTGAGTGAAACGCATTGGGACATGCACATAACGAATACATCCAAAAACTTTTAAAGGGAGATTGGTTGTTATCTTAGATGTGGAAAAATAATTTTTTAAAACTTGTAAAGGTGTTTTAAATTTCAAAACTCGAGATGACATTCTATTAATTAAATAATAAGAGGTAAGGAATGCATTACTCCAAAGATATTTAGGAACATTCATGGAAAACATAAGTGCCCTGGTAACTTCAAGTAAATGCCTATTTTTTCTTTCAGGAATACCATTTTGTTGTGGTGTGTCACGACAAGTGGATTGGTGTAAAATATCTTTTTCCAAAATAAAAGTCGTTAAATATTTGTTGAAATATTCAATCCCATTATCTGTTCTTAGAATGCCAATTTAAAGGTGTTTTAAATTTCAGAACTCGAGATGACATTTTGTTAATTAAATAACAAGAGGTAAGGAGTGCATTACTCCAACGATTTTTAAGAACATTCATGAAAAATATAAGTGTCCTGGTAACTTCAAGTAAATGCTTATTTTTTCTTTCAGCAATACCATTTTGTCGTGGTGTGTCACGACAAGTGGATTGATGTTGAATATCTTTTTCCAAAATAAAAGTCCTTAAATATTTGTTGAAATATTCAGTTCCATTATTTGTTCTTAGAATGTCAATTTTTGTTTGAAATTGATTTTCAATCATGTGGAAAAAATCTTTAATTCGTTGTTCAACTTCAGATTTTTTTCTAATAAGTACTCCCAAGAAACTCGTGTGTAATCATCAATAAATGTTAAAAATAATTTTTTTTTTCAGAAAGTGTTATCTTTGGACGGACCCCACACATCACTATTCACCAAATAAAATGGTTTTGACGCAGAACATGATTTTATTGGAAACGAAACATGATGACTTTTAGATAAATTACACGCTTCATAATGAAGTTTTGAACAATCAATACTTTAAATAGTTTAGTAAATAATGATTTGAGATTTGGAAAGCTAGGATGCCCTAATCTTTTATGCCATAACATAACTTGATCATAGTCAAAGCTTGAACTTGTAGTACCTAATCCATGAGCAGTTTTATTCGTAAAATCAATTCCATCATACTAATACAATCCATTTATGTCTCTAGCAGTTCCAATTATCTTCCCCGAGTTCCGGTCCTGAAAATCACAATTGAAAGGAGAAAAAAATGCAATAATCAAAATTTTTAGATAATTTACTGACAAAAAGAAGATTACATGTAAGTTTTGGAACATGTGAGATAGATTTTAAAGAGATTTTTTTGTGAAATTTTAATATTTACTTTTCCTGCAATAGGTGAGAAACTGCCATGAGCAATTTTGATTTTTTTGGAACCGGAACATTGATAATATGAATCAAATAATTGAGAACAACTTGTCATATGATCAGAGACTCCTGAATCAATGATTCAAGGAGTGGTACTTTCTAAAAAAACCAAAGGATTACTACCTGTTTGTGCTATAGAATCGATAGGAGCATTGAATGATGAGCAAAATTTCAGCAGTTTAAGAAGATGACTTAATTGCTCTTTACTAATTGTAGATGACTCAGCCTCATTTGTGATAGGTGTGCTATGCTCTCCAGATTTTTTTCCCTTACCATTAGGTGGTTTACCATGCAATTTTCAGCATTTTTCGCGAGTATGGCGTGGCTTTCCACAATAGTCACAGTGCAGGTTGCTTTTTTCTTCTAAATGCTGAATGTGAAAAGTTTTCCTGTTTACTTGAGCTTCAGGAATAGTCAACGCTGATCTTTTCACGGACTCGGTTGAACCTGCAGTCTTCTTTACCAACATTACATGTCTACGACTCTCTTCTCTTCTTACCTCCACAAAAACTTCACCAATTGGAGGCAGAAGATTTCTTCCATTTATTCAACCACGAACCTCATCATATTCCACGTTTAGACCCGCAAGAAATTTAAAGATTCGACAAGTATCCACTATTTTCTTGTACTGGTTGCCGTCATCGTTTGATTTCCAGTCATGTTCGTTGAATAAGTCCAGATCCTGCCAAATCCGTTTAAGAGAATTGAAATACTTTGTTACAAAATCCTCTCCTTGGCAAATTTCCCCAAGTCGTAGGGTCAATTCATACACTTGGGATTGATTTCTAAGATCAGAGCACATTTCTGAAACATTGTCCCATAATTCCTTGGCTGTAGAGTAACACAGATAATTTGCACTTATCTCTTCAGTCATTGAATTGACCAACCATTACCATTGAGTTTTCCGCATCCCAAATGACATAAATTATGTTATTCACATCAGACTATTTAGTATCACCTGTGATATAACTAATCTTTCCTCTTCCTCGGAGATGCATGCGAACAGATTGTGACCATCGAAGAAAATTATCACAATTTGGTCGGATTGTAGTGATCTAAATGGGATGATTTTCAGAGGTATTTCTCTAAGGTTCAGACTGAGATGACTGAATAGGCTGGTTTGTCCTAGACGTGACTTCAAACATTTTTGGGGTTCTTTCGCCGAAGCAACATATTAGCTCCTTTGGAGAATTGAATTTCTGCCTTCGCGCTCTCAAAGTTCGCGCTCCCCAAGCGAACAGATCGAGCGTCACCGAGCGTCAAACAATTCTAAGGTCGAGCGGCGAGCGGTATCGGTGAAGCAGACGGGATCGAGCGCCGAACTTCCAAGATTGAGCGTCGAACAGGTCCTCTCCAAGCGAACTTTCGCGAGACGGTATAGAGCGGTAGAGATTGAGCATCTAACAGGTCCTCTCTAGGAGAACTTTCACGAGACAGGATCAAGCAGTACAGATTGAGCAGATGATCACAAATTGTTTTTGGATCGAGATCGAACAGGCGAACCAGATGACTCTAAGATCGAACAGCTCCTAAATATTCAACCTTCTCTGATACCATGAAAAAACAATGGAAAAATATTAGAGGGCTTTGTCGACCGTTTTTTTTTTATCTTTAAAATCTTTTATTTAATTTAACTTTATAACTTCAAGTAACTTTATGATTTGCAAAATGTAATAATTTTGTGATTTTGAAAATAATTGAAATATGAATATAACCCCCTTTTTTTTAAAAAAAAAGTAACATTTTAATTTAAAATAAGTGAGACCAAACGGGTCCCACATTTTAAATAGTTTAGACGAGTGAATACGATACTACAAGTAAAACACTTATCCCGAAGGATAAATATCACTTGTAATAGGGATTCAATCACCTAGACTAAAGAGTTGTGACATCCGTTCAGTCTGCGAAATTGTCTTATTTACCGACAAGTTCCCCTACCTAATACGAGGATTAGGTAAGGTTTATTTTATCTGGGTTCCTGGTTCCCTATATAGGCAAGCCCCTATAGTTAATTACATATTAAATGATCGAAATCACTCTAAGAAAACTCTCGATTAAGATCAGGTGGTTTTGCTTTCAAGATTTCAAAGTTTAGGTTGTCACGATTGAACATGGGAAAATCAAATGGGAATTGCTCAAAATAGAAACAATTATTCAAGGAATCTAAAGGGAAGAAAAGTAGGGGATATCACAGATCCAGGAGAAACCCTGAGGATGTCCTAACTATCCAAATATTTGGCTTTATGTCTTTGAAGTGACGTTTATTTGATATTTCAATCCTGTAAATTATTTAGGATTTAGGAATTATGTTTGCACAATATCAGACTGTGCAAATAGCCTAAAAAGATAAGAGGATTTACACCGTACCGCACGGTAACCTCGAAATCCTAAAGCGTTAGGACTTATAATTGTACAACAGAATTGTACAAAAAGCCTAAAGAATGATCCTATGGGTTGTTATTTAAACTAAAGATAATAATGGGTGATGTGAATGTGTTTATGTGATGTGCTTTGATGTTTAGCTGCTGCAGATCCACCTTGAAGTTGTTCCTCGTCGTACTGCCCACGGTATTCGCTCCATACTCCTCGTAGTAGCATCTCCTGGTTTAGTTTTAGTTTTGAACATGCTCCTAACCACTAGGTTATTCTATACTAAGGCATATCATATCAAATTAACTAAACATACAGTGTGAAAGAACAATAACAATGTACTGTACAGTAAAGAAAAAATACAATATAACATACTGAAAGAAGAGCATAACGTGTTGTAAAGAGTAGTATAACATGCTGGGGAAGCAGTATAACAGGCTATGAAAACAATATAACATGCTTTAAAATAAAATGTTGTAATATAAATTAAACCTGTACATCTGAGAGGTTCATTGCTCCTTTAAATTTAGCTATTATACGCTGCGTGAAAGAGGAAAGTATGACCTGAAAAAGATTTGACAGAAACAGGTAAGTCATAGGAAAAAAGCCAAACAAATAAAATAAAATACATCACATATAAAGGACCAAGAATAAGAAATTTATATGTGATACTGGAATGTCTCCAATTGCCAGGAGAATTTAAGTGTAGGACAAACTTAAACATTGGGTTTCAGTTTTGGTCAAGTTAAGGTAAGAATTTCATTATTTGATTTAATTAAATCAGCCATGAGTCACAATCTAGTGCATCATCGTGCCTAGTGTCCTACTTATCTCCTAAACTGAGGTTAGATGTTTGGATTTCTTAGGGCCATTTGAAAATTAGGATGATAAACTATCTCTTAAGTTGTGCTTCTAAGATCTAGGATGCCTGCATTTAAGTTTAAATTTGAAGTGTCCTAAAGTGTCTAATCTCAATTAAGTGTCTTTCCACTAACCCTCAAACATCTATAGATCCAGCTTAGCTCACTATCAGACTCCTAAAACCTAGGGGTAAACTCATAATTTTGGCAAAAGAGTTGTGAGTTGAGCTTCAATCCTAGTTAAAGGAATTGGATTTTAAATTGATTCAAAGCTTAAGGGATCTAAGTGCAAGTCCATTAATCTCTCAATCGTTATCTAAATTCTCATTTCTTCCGATTCCAACTAGTCTTCTAATTTGCAATTCATTTTTACTTATGTAAAAGAAGAGGTGGATTGTTCGTTACCCTATCTCCTCTTTAGATTTTATCATCCCAATAATTCAAATTTCAATTTTAATTTTCTCTCATTTTCTATTTCCCTCATATTTCCCTTGAGATTATAAATCATTTATGAATATAATTACATCGAAAATTCTCATTTTTAACTTGACCGTTAAAAAAAAGAAAACAAAACGAACGAAAAAGTTGACCTATTCATTTTTTTAAAACCAATTTAAATCAATAAAACTCATGAATGTATCGGTCTAAAACATTTAAATTTGTTAAAAGGAAAATGATCGGATCAATCCCGAGGAGGATATCCTTTCCAAATGTCAATTTTGCGCATTTCCAAACCCTTATTGAATTAAATTTATATCAATCATATACTTTCTTCAAAATGAAATTATATAAATTTTTTTTTATTTCACAAGTCACCAAACCAGCTCCAAACAAACCCAAACAAGCTTACGGGTTGAGCCAAAAAGAGAGATAAAATGCCACCAAACCAGCCCCAAATAAACGAGCTTTAAAGCAATAGTAGAAAATCCCGAACCGAGCCAGTTAATTCAACTCAAAAACGAAGGCAGAGAACTCCAAACCAGGTCAATTGATTCAGCTAAAAAACGAAGGCAGAAAACCCCAAACCGAGCCAATAGGAAGAGAAATTTCCATTGCTCCACGAAACTAGCTGGACCAATCACTCGTATTTCTTCTCGAACATTATATTGCATTTGTTGACGAGAGACAGTGCAGAAGAGTCTCACAAAATCATGGTTATCAATATGGGGTGCTATACAATCTCCTTCTTCATAGATATTAATTTTGCAGCTGTTGGGTACTCTATCTGCTGGTAAAATACGCCATTCTATCATTCTTTTTATCATCATTTTCATAAGCGGTGGCAGCGGGTCAACTTCATTATGTCGAATAATCCCCGGGGGATTCCCTCTTTTATCATATACATAATTATAGCAACATCCGTACTGAATTGTGATCCTGCCCTTGTCTTTCATCCACTTTCGGGGCTCTGAATAAGTCCTTTTCTTTAAAAGGCCTTCTCGGCCTCTTTCTCTGAGATCAAAAATATATTTCACCATCCTTTTCTGTTCATTTTCGGAGAAGACGTTAGTATGCAATTCTAATCCTTCCAGAATATTGACATATCTGCCTCGTATCCTTTCGAAATACTAAAAAATTTTGCTTTCGCACCTTCTGGAACATTGCTAGTTCCTCTTTAGAAATTATCTGCAATCTCTTGGGCCGAACATACTGCGGGATGTATGACTCTACATCTGGATGTTCCTCACTTCTTTGAATTGCTGGGATTATAACACATTCTTCCCTAGGAGCATCATATTCCATATATTCATCACAAAAACCAGCTAGAGAATATTCTTGCAAAGTAGTCTCCATAATTGAACTTTGTGGATCCTGCCTTCCTACTGCAGTTTGAAGCGGAACATTCTGGATTATTTTCTCAGACATTTCTTCTTTATTTTGAGACATCAAAATATGCTTTGAATTTGCCTCCTTAGCTTGTCTTTTTGCTAACTGTACGAGTGCTTTGCGCTTCTTTCGACTGGCAATCCTGCGTTGGGTGCGAGTCAACGACACTTTTCTCGACAGATTTGTTGGAGCGCTGATGAGCTCTCCCTCTGCTATTAAAACCATTGACCGCATCTGCCCAACTTTTCCTGACGGATCATCATTATTACTTTTTTCAAATCATAAAGTTACTTGAAGTTATAAAGTTAAATTAAATAAAAGATTTTGAAGATAAAAAAAAAAACGGCCGACAAGCTTGTTTTTATGGATGCAAGGAGGAGTATAAATACCCATTACAGGACTTACTTGTAAGGAAAACAATAAAATCAGAATATCATAGACAAGGAAAAAAATAATAACAAATATAAGGGTCAGCTAATCTCTCTAATTAAGGAGAGAAATAAATAGAAATTCCTAAGATCTCTCATACAATTTATAACCCTCTAAATATAGAGTTATAATAAATATGGAATATAATCATCATTATATACTAGATCTTTCAACATAAACTATATGCTTTTGTCTCCATAAAGCTGATATCATGTTTATCTTCATAAGCTTGGCCCTCACTTCAAAACAAAAAGCTAGTACTTTTTCTTTTAGTTCACATAAAACAATAAAATAGTTTTGTCACGGAAAAATTCTTTAGATTTCAAGTATGTATATGAGGACAGGGAAAAAATAAATGATAAATCTAGTAAAAAATCACAAATAATGTTTATTTTTTAAAGTTTAAAAAACCAATCCCATTAACTTCATGGCAAAAATATTACTAGTTTTTTATATGTAGTGTGATATCAAATATCATCATAAATTTGATACATATTTTACATGCCATAAGCATACCATAATAAAATATTGTTATTGAATAGTGTTAGGTATTTAATCTGTCTAACGCCTTGTATCAAGTTTTTAATAGTTCACAATCTCTTAGTTCTAATATCTTATGCTAACTCCTTTGGTGATCAAACCTTGAACAATGCTCAAGTGGATGTTGCATTTCTTGTGGTTGCAAATGTTGTTGAAGGAGTTATAGAAGTTGTTAATGATGACTATGAAGTGAATCATTTTGAAAGGACATATAGATATGGGCTTTAAAAGTTTGTAATGACTTATTTATACAGCTACAACTAGCCTTTATCTCACAAAGTGAAGTCGGCTACATGAATCCTTTTTCTTCCATTGTGTCATATTGAGTGTCATAAGGGTACAATATAATGTTGCTAAAAGGTACAAGATAATCAATACAAGCTATGTCTGAGTAAGAATAATGATGATGCAACAATTCGATATAAAAGATATTTACAAATCTCTGTAGGAAAGTTAAGAAAAAAATAATTACACATCACTGTGGGACAAGAAACACCTACAATTAATAAAGGGATTCGTGGAAGTATGACCCTACTAAAATTAGAGAATTTACATATAGTGTGATTATTGATAGTTGCATACAAAGAGGTACTGTAATGCCAAGTAACCTGAATTTACCTAATTTGGGCCAATTTAGAATACCCTGAAATTGAACTAACAAAGAATTCTAAATTTCGTAATAAATTACATTGAATCCATTTTTTTTTTCTAAACGAACTCTTGAAATTTCCATTCCTTTAGATTTGATTTACTCAACATTCTTGAAGCATCTAAACAAACAACTCCTAATGAGAGAAATCATTTCTTAGGGTTGCAATGTTGATAATGGGGAATTATTTAGATTTGCTGCCAGGATGGATGTAGTTAATGCTGGGGCCATAGACCTAAATTCTTTAATTATGTCATATTTTTCAAGCCAACATTTAATTATTAGCATGCTTGAAAAATTTCCTTTATATTAGTATTTTCTGTAGCTCTCTCTCTCTCTCTCGTGTATTTTTTTGGATGAGAACATTTATCAGCTTTGTCCGATTTTTAGAAGAACTCCTTGCTAATGTAGAATGCCGCTTTCATTATTTTTAATCAGATTTGATGCTATCATATCTGCTGATGCTTTCGAGAATTTAAAACCTGCTCCAGATATTTTCCTAGCAGCATCAAAATGTTTGAATGTCCCCCCCTCAGAGGTATGTTGTATAATTTCTTATAGATAGATGTGTACTTTCAGTTACCTGAAAGATTATGTAAAACTGTAAAATAGGCTTTTCTTAAAACGAGAACTTAATTTTTAACCTTTATCATGATCATTATCAACTTCATTGCTGCTATTTAGGTTAATTGTTTGAAAGCTTCTTTACCGGTCATCCCTAATTCAAGTCTTAGTATATTGTTATCTTGCATCTTCAAATTGCAACTATAAATTTATCCTTTGCTTTTTTGGTTTTAATTTTATAGTTGCGCTTTCTCTCCATTTAGTTTTCCTTCTTTTTTGGCCTTATTTATTTTGCACCAGTCATGTTCTGTGCGGATTTTCTTCATAGCACGGTCTTTCAGTGATCTGTACACTAAAAACTAGTTAGTGACCTGTTTAAGCATGTCTTTTCTTTTCTGTACTTGCTGGTTAGGGATGGGCAATCGTCACGTCACAATCCAACTTTTTCTTTTTTTCTATTAGTTCCAAGTATTTTCTCAATATAATTTTCTACTTATTTTTTGGACTGCCAAGTCCTAACTGTGGCAGCTGTAGAATTGATCTTTCGTTTTTGGCACCTAGCTTTATAAACAGAACTATTAAACTAGATAACTATGTGTGCCAAGCTTTAAGAGCTTCCTTGCAATACCAATTTACATACGCATGGATGATGGTGAATGATGACTGCAATTTTTCCTTTTCTGCTGCCAAGTTTATATCTTATGTCTTGAAGATAAAATCTGGCATTTTCTAGATGCACTTGCTTGCTTTATTGTTATACTATTCTTTGATTACTATTAGAACTTTGGTTGGTGAGAAATCTCCTATGCTTATTTAGCCTTTTTGATCCAGTTTTTTGCTGAAGAATTAGAGACCATTTATGGAATATTTCATTCCAACATTCATATTTTAATAATTTTAGGAGAGAATCTAACAGAAAATATTCAAAATAATGAAATAATAATTATATATTTTTTTATAGTAGTGCTTTGATTGATAATTATATAATAACTCTTGAAATTCCACAAATCAATGATTTTACAACATAACATGAAGAAAAGAGGGTGGAAGATTGTCACGATCTAGCTTGGAGGCTTTGCTCACGAAGGGGAGAACATGCAGCCGGGCTGAACTTTTCCTTTCATAGCATTCCGAAAATTTTTAAAAACAATATCCTCCAATCTCAGCAGTGTTTGATTTCGACATGTGCTTTACAGTTGTGATGACTAGCTGTGATGGTAGTGTCCATGATAGCAGAATTTTCAAATTTGCAAACGGGCGACACGAATAGAAGCTTTTAATGTCTTCTTAAGATTAGTACATTTTAGAGATCTGAATAATATTTCTAATTTAGGAGGTGCACTAATGATGTCTTTATTCAAGAAAACATTACCTAGTCGATTCGAGTTATCCATTGCAACAGAGTTTCTTCAAATCATTTCCAGACACTAGGTATCACATTATTCATTTTGAGTGTAGTAGCCAATTGATTAGATGGAGGAATGAAGTCTTCAATAAAAGACACTCGTTTTTACGGAGTGTCATTGAGAGCATTTAGTGTATGAAAAAAAAAGTGGGTCATATTCGGAGAGATTTCAACATACTCTTTCAAAAAATAGTTGAAGGTTGCTCTTGCAACCATTTCACTTCATAATTTTTTATGGAGGCATCCATCCCGAGATTATATCGATTTCAGAGTCTAAGATGAAGGTCCTGTCTGCATGCCTGAGAAAGCTAACCAATAATATATTCAGTTCTCGATGAGGACTTTAGTACGACGTAGTACAATACTTTCGAGGGACAAGACGTGCAATAGATGCTACAAGAGAAGAAATCATCTATGCTTTGGTGAACCCATCATTTATATTTATGTAGCATCTCCTAATAATTTCTTATTGATGATTCATATTTCTACTGCACGTTCGTTGTGTGGATGTAAATTTTTTGTATCTTTCTACAAATCTGTATTGTAATTTTTTTGTTGCGTTCTAATTACCTTTCAGTTTTTATTATACAACAGTTTAAATTTTTTCTAATGCTTCTTTCAAATATTTATTTTTTTTCTCAAATGAAGCTATCGTGTATTAAAATAATGAGAAACATTAGTTCAAGAGCATCAGATACTTCAAGAGTTCTAGTTTGCCATTGTGGCGATAAGTGTGTTCAGTACCAATCAAGAAGTGAAGACTGTTACGGGAGAAGATTTTATTCTTGTCCCGGAAACAGGATTTCTGAAGATTGCGAGTTTTTTCGTTGAGTTGATGACATTGATAAGTTCGCTCCAGACTGTAATTAGGTAAGGAGAGATGCTGTCATGGAGAGGAGATTGTCCCAAAACTTGATCGCCAGGACTTGCAGACGAACATTATTCTAAGCTTGCTGGTTATTGTGGTTGTCCTCATTATGTTAGATATATGCTTTAAATAACTGATCACTTTTTTATGTATAAGAGTATTTTACACTGTACTAATTTTTTTTGTGTATTAGGTTTTCTTTTTGTTGTTATATTGTAATTATTCTGAAGAATGCAATTATTCGAATATATTACATATATAAGGGCAAAACAGACTTTCTCATCTGAAACAACAAATCTCCCAAACAAACTCCTGTTTCTCTATCAGCAGCTTTCTGACAATTCCTTAGAAACTGCTTCTCTAAGAAGCAGTTTTAGAGCTACTTTTTTGGAAAAGAAGCTGCCCACCCTTTGCTCCATGCGATAGGATGAACGGTGTTTGGTTGATTTTGGTAGATGGAATGTTGCGAACTGCATAGAGAATTGATGGTAGCAACTTGACCCACTTCCCCTTAGCTTCTTTGATTTTCCTTTTCAAAAGTTTGATAATGAGGTTTTTACTAGGGTGATATACCAAGATGTACTTGAGGTTGATTGTTTGGCTTTGGTAGAATCCCTTTATTTTTTTAGGGGAATAGAGTGCCATTGTCATTGATGCTTACCATCGGCAAGGTGTATATGCAAATGATATTAGTTCATACAGAGTTGCGAATTATCATGGCAATTGTCTTGGTTAGAGCTTTTGTTTCGATTCATTTTAGAAGTAGTCTATTGCAATTATGATGCATTCTTTTGCTTTTTGGTCAAAGGAAAAAAAAAGAACAAAGATATCCATTTCCCAATACGCAAAGGGCTATGGTGTATACATTGGTTGCATCTTGTGCAAAGTTTAGAGTCGCTTCATTGTATATTTCCGACATTGGATGCATTGTTAGGAGAACTATTTTCTGTCCTATCTCAAACTCAACCAAAAGTATCATATTTTCTTCATACACAATTTGCTAGAGTTTAAGTATTGGAGTGACTATTGCACTCTCTCAAATGGACTTACTTTAGAATATCATTGACTATTTCATGAATGTATCTTAGATATGGGATTGTGGTTGATTTTCTGAATAGTTTGGCGTTGACCAATATGTGACCTCGTTTGCGCCTATGGTCCTTAATTGTTGGCAACATGTTTCTAGTCTTCAAGTAGTTGACAAACTCGCCAACCTAATTGGGCTCTTGTGAGTGTTTGAATTTCTTGAGTTAGGCCTCAGTGAATTCGATAAGGAATTCTTCGTTCGACACCTGATTAGAGTGAACAACAGTTTCTCCATGATCAATACCCAAGTTTGGCACCTCTTAGGACTTCGCTAGTGTAGTATATCGAGAGTTGTTTGCGACCTTCCTTCTTGACCAGGCCCATGCTGATGTTCTCTTCGATGAGTTCCAGATACAAAATAAATTCCTATCTGTGTCTGAATTTGTAGCAAGCTTGGTGAGGATATAAGTGTATTTAGATGTGTGAATGCCTTCTCTCACTTGTTGCTGTAGGCAATGCACTTTGCTCTTTAGAGTACTTTGAATAAGTTTGAGCTTGTCTCCCAATCCGGAACAAATCTACTTAGTATGGCTATTGGATCCGTTAATATTTGTTAACTCTTTAATGTTTTAAAGTGAGGACATGTTAAGTATGACTTGCAGTTTTTTCGGATTGACTTTGAAGTTGGGATGAGTCAAAAGCTTAAAAATTTTTTTTGGGACGACCCCGAATGTGCATTTTTGTTGTTTGAGTTTTATGTAAAACTTTTATATAGTGCTAAATGACTTTTTTAGGTTAGTTATATGTTGTATGGAGTTTTTACTTTTAACTAAGACATAATCAACATATATTTAAAAATATTTTTCTTTTTGATTTTTAAGTATTACATGCATAACCATCTGATAAATCAACCTGATATTTTTAAAGTCAAATGATATTTCAGTGTAACACTCTACCCCTTCTACATTAATAAAAGAAGATTTCTCATAGTTCACCAAAAGCATTTTCTTATGATGGTAGTCCGGAAAAACATCTAGAAGACTCATTACAGGATAGTTGACTGTCAATTCAATGAAGGCATTGATGCGTGGGAACATTTAGTTATACTTTGGGCATGCTGAGTTGAGTTTAGTGAAGTTCACACATATCTGTCATTTTTTGTTCGACTTCTAGACCTTGACATATTGGGGGGATCTAGTTTGGGTATGTCACATCCTTAATGAAGCCGAGTTGGAATAGCTTTTG
Source organism: Phalaenopsis hybrid cultivar (assembly GCA_002079205.1). Classification (NCBI taxonomy): domain Eukaryota; kingdom Viridiplantae; phylum Streptophyta; class Magnoliopsida; order Asparagales; family Orchidaceae; genus Phalaenopsis; species Phalaenopsis hybrid cultivar. Next base: position 110,464 of record JXCR01073724.1, on the reverse strand, counting down.
TGTCACTTGATGAATTGGCTTAGCTAGAATCATGATGACTAGCCGATTTTTTCCTTGATCAGCTGTATAATAAGGTTTTCGTTCAATTGGCAACATATGATATTAATGTCTATTATTACTATTATAGTTTGTTTATAGGAAGAGAGGGTGAAGGTGAAATGTCAAAGAGTGTGGGGAGAAATGAGGTTAAGCTCGTATTATTACTATTCTAGTTTGTTTTTCGTATATCTTATGATGATTCTCTATTTATGTATGAAAAGGGATCTCGATTAAAGACATAAATGAAAATATTATAAAAATATATGAAAATGCTTGATACTGAAGCATATTTTACGACGCAGGGGAGTTGTAATGATCACTGATGCTTAAATGATACTGTAACGCCTTTAATAATCGCTCAATGGGATGGGCCATTGAACAAGCAGGTTGCTGAACTCTTTGAAGTCGAATTAGCTGTGGGAAGGGCCTAAATTTGCTGTAGGGCGAGCTGTCAGTCTTGTTTTTAGGTGACTTGCTAGGTGGCTCTAGCTATCTACCATGAGCCTTGTGCGATCTAATATGTTGCTAATGCCGTGGTTGTTAAGCTTGCTTCTGCGTGGATTTTGTTTGAAGTCATCCACAAACTGACTTTACGTGATGATTGGGTGACTAGGCTTGTCACGAACTGGTCTGCAAACTTCCTCCATGGATTGGTGGGTTTGAATCGACTTGTCACGAATTGGCCTGCAGACTTACTTTGTGAATTGGTGGGTTTGACTTGTTAGTTTTTTGGTTGTACATATAGTTGAGTGTAATAAATCATTTTTGATTTGGCTCTAAAATTAATTTTTGGCTGTCTTAGAGCATTATTATTTACATTCAAGTTAGCTCAAACTAAGTTAATTTTGACTTTAACTTGATCAACAATTGAAGTTTTTGATTGAGCTGTAAAAATTTTGCTCAAACCTGACTCAGCATTAGTCCTAGTCCGACTGTACCAAATGTTCATGAATATGCCTGGAATCATTTGGAGAAAATGATAACTCATCTACTTTTCTTTTCTGCAAATAATGATAACCTATTTGCTTAAAGCTGAACGTATTTATCTTGAACTTTTATTTGAGCTTTGGTTTTATTCTGCACTTAATAACTTTTTGGCTGGGCTGTGCTCTTCTTTCTGCTATTCTTTGGAAAACATTTCATATCTTCTCTTTTAGATTATCGGTGTTCAGAAATAATAGCCGACTCGAGTTATCTCACTGATGATGGTTTATGTTGCAAATTGAACGTTTTAATTGTATATCTTGGGTGTCGATTTAATTTCTGTTGTGAGCTGTTAGAAAACCTATTCAGTTGTGAGAGCTGAGAAGCTGCTATCACAAATTGATAAACTTCGATATTTAGTTGTTTCGTTATGTAAGTTTGCTACAAATAATCTGGTCTCTAGTATCTTTCTTGTTTACACAATTTGTGATCAAACAATTTTTCTTTTGGTCGTCTGTTCAAATGGATTTTTGCAATTCTATTTCTTTTATTATTTTATTTTTCTGCGGACTAGTTGAACACCTACATTCTTATACACCTTTTAATTATAAAATATTTATCTTTACGCATAACTCACTTTTGAGGATTTTGACTGGAAGACTCCCTAACTAGTGCTTAGTGATTGAAGACGCTCTTGCTGGAGTTCAAGCTGCCAAAGCTGCAAATATGAGGTCTGTCCATCTGTTTCTGTTCTTACTTGAATCACTATACTTGATGCATAATTGGATACATTTCAGAAATAATGTAAATTTTTTTTCAATGATACGTAAAAGATGTGTAAGGTTTCTTTCATTTTTTTCATCTGCTGAAAATACCTGAATAATCCTAAATTCTTCCTTCTCTAGAATATCTGCTCAATTTTTCTCGGAAAGTAATTTGAATGTTAGAGTTTATGATCATTATAATTTTTCATGGAGACTCGCATAGCAGATTCTTTATTTGAAAATTTCTGGTCTAACCTCCTTTCCTCATTCTTTAATCCCCGCTTTTTCTCTGCTACATCCAGATGCATTGCTGTTACTACTACATTGTCCGAAGAGCGAATACAAGAAGCCAATCCTTCACTTGTCAGAAAAAATATAGGAAATATTTCAATTAATGATATTCTAGATGGTTGCAGCTCAGGTTCTTCCAGCATCTAGTTCAAAATCAAACAAACTATAGTGCAACATTCATGTTTCTGTAATGTGATATGCTATTCAGACTAATGATTTACTCTACTATTCTTTTAGCAAATATAATCCAAAAGTTCATTGAAATAGATTCTTAGTGAGTTGTAAACTACGCTACTTAGCCTCACTATCTCTCAGAGATCGCACTGGTTTTATCCGTTCATCTTGGTTTTGTACTTATGATATCCCTTTGGTGAAAAATTTCAGTTAAAAAACTAGTTACATCTGACGATTACAGATCAGAAGTCAAAAAATCTTCAATATTCTGCATCTCTTGGTCATTCCTACGCTGAGCGGCTGCCTGAAAAAGAAATTGATGGATATGTTCAGGATAGGAAGGACGCCCATTTTTCTGCCAGGTAAGACCATCCTACTAGGATTCCTGGATGATTAGTTGCATTTTTTATACTGGGGCCTACATAATTTTACTGTCCTAATTCTAACTGTAGAATTGCAGAAGAAAATTTTTGCTTGATGTGCATTCATCTTTTTTGGCTTTGTGATAGATTATTTTTGTTCCTGTCAAAGCTTTATTCCGAACTGCCAACATAAATTCTATTTGCAAGTCATTTGATTGAGCTATTTCATGAGCACAAGCTATTTCTAACGTAAAATTCTCTAATGAATAAGACGCCATCATTTCTATTGGTTTATGATAATGTCATCCACTACATAAGATGTTCACTTTTATTTTACTCCATTAGCTTGCATTTATGCTCTTCCGTAACACCCCAAATTTGAAAGGCAGTTTGCTTCACCAAAATGGGACATAATGAAGGTGCTTAGCTTTAACATGCTTGAAAATTTTTTGAAGCTAAAAGCCAAGTGAATTGGTTTTGTATTCGAAGGAAAGGAAT
>JXCR01073724.1:66253-107321 GCA_002079205.1 Phalaenopsis hybrid cultivar | reverse complement strand
TATATATATATAATTATGTAAACTCATTTCTTACAATACATTATATATATAGACAAATTTTAATTAAAATAATAGAAAATTAGTAGACAATTAAAATTGTAACTAAAATTTCTGACTCATGACAAGAAAGATGACTACAATAATTAAAAAAGATAACACAAAACATAATACTGCATTCTTTTCTTTTATTTTTTATTTTCCAAGGATACAGTCTTCTACCAAAAGTATTATAAATTGTAAATACGGTACAAAACAATCACAACTTTGGCTTGCAACTTGATTTAGATAGAGAAATAAAAGGCCAATAACATATCTAATCCACAAATGGAGCTAGTGATTATTTTGTTTAAAGATAATAGTTGGGGCTTGAAACCTTACTTTTTTTGTGGAATCATGCCCAACCCCCATCTTTTATAGGCCCAAGATTAGCTCTCAAAAACTTGGGAGTTATACGGATTGAAATTTTATGTCTAATTTTTTTTTCATCACAAAATTCTTCAAATAATTTATTTTGAAATTTCCACTAGATATGGTTTGAATTATATTAATCAAGTATCCTTGCTCTCTTAGAATGTATTTTGTAAATTTTTGATATTTTCAAGTGCATCATTCTTATAAGCTAAAAATTAAACCTAATTGCTTTTTGAAAAATGATCAACATCAAGAAAGCAATAATTCTTCCCTTTTAATTAGGTTATCGTTGCTAATTGGTTCAAGCAAATTCATATAGAACAATTTGAGTGGTCTTGAAATAGAAATTATAATTTTGTTTTAAAAAGATCTAGTTTTTAACCATACGCACATTAAATTATAATCTTTCTTGGAAGAAACTTTGTTCTCATTAGTTCGATCATGAGGCCTCACCTATTTCCTTGTCTACCTAACTGCTCAACAGTAGAAGTCTTGATAAAGAATATCTTTCTTAATAGAGAATATGCTTATAATTAAAAATTTCAATCATAATGAAAATTAGTTTTGGTTAACTTAAGAAGATATTATTTTGAATTATCTTTCATAGTGTAGCCTCTTATTCCAAAACCAAACATCATTAGTGCTAGCTTTGAAACAAATAAGATATATATTATTCAAATTTTAAATATCAATTTTATTAACATTATTATGCTTTTGGATAAGAAAAGTAAATTAATTCTTTTAGTTTTATAAATCAATGTGAAGTGTAAGATATTACATTGTAGCTTTTATCTTAAAGTAGATTAATACTTAATAAATTGTACTTTAATTATCTTCATAAAAGAATTAAATAATGGTTGGGATTATCTTAAAGTAGATTAATACTTAATAAATTGTACTTTAATTATCTTCATAAAAGAATTAAATAATGGTTGGGGAAATGTTACGTATTATGCTGATTTTGATTATTATCTTCATAGATTTGCTTCGAGATATAACAAGACCTTCAACTTTTGACTCCATTGTCGGTCGGAATTTAAGAAATAATTTAGATTTGATTTAATTTATATATATAATTTTGGCCGACAAATTCTGGCAACTCTGCTGGGATGAAAGAATTTGCCATATGATGTGCTGTTTGATTTGATTGTTTTGTTTTAATTTTATTTGTTGATGATGCAAATTTGATTGAATGAGGGGATCAGTTTGAGAAGGAGAGTACGAAGACTCATATCCAACCTGAAAGCTAGTCGAGACAAATTTACTACATTGGGGAGGAAAGCCTGGGGACTCGCATCCAACCCAGGTGGTAGCGAGTGCTGAGAAGGAGTAGGACGATGCCTATTACGATTGCTGAGTGCTAAGGAGTAGGACGATGCCTGCTGATTGCTGAGAGGAATCAGATGCCTTCCTCCATTTAAGGGAGTGTTACACCTATCCCAAATGCTGAGTGCTAAGAATTGTGGAAGTGCCATTTGATGTGTTGTTTGATTTGATTGTTTTGTTTTAATTTTATTTGTGGGTGATGTAAATTTGATTGAATGAGGGGATCAGTTTGAGAAGGAGAGTACGGGGACTCACATCCAACTTGAAAGCTAGTCGAGGCTAATTTGCTACATTGGGAGGAAAGTCCGGGGACTCACATCCAACCCAGGTGGTAGAGAGTGCTGAGGAGTAGGACGATGCCTATTTCGATTGCTGAGTGCTGAGATTGCTGAGCACTAAGGAGTAGGACGATGCCTGCTGAGTGCTGAGAGGAATCAGATGCCTTGCTCCATTTTAGGGGGACTTACACCTATCCCAATTGTTGAGTGCTGAGAATTGTGGAAGTGCGGAGCATGCGAAGTGGAAGGAATGACAAAAGTTATAGAAGTGATGAAGTGGTGGAATTATGGGGATTTGTGAAAATTAGTGGAGTTTTGAAGTGTCGTGGATCGAACAAAGAAAGATGTAAGAGGTATGCAGTTCTAGGAACTTGACCCGCCACACCTTTTTCGCACGGTACAAAATGATTAAGAAGAGTGCGGTTCCGTATCAATAGAACCAGCTAATCTCTTTCACGCAAAATGATAGGATCCATAATTTACGTGGAAATTTTATGAAGTTATGAAAATTTATGAAATTTATAGAAACTTATAGATTTGTGAAGATTTTAAATTTATGAAAATTTTGTGAAAATTTACGGAGGTTATGAAATTCATTTAAACTTATGAAAGTTTGTAATATTATGGAAAATATTTGTAGGAAGGAAACAGATTGAGAAGAAATGTCGGGGGATTTACATCTGACTCAAGTACTGATCGAAGAAATGCCCGTGTGAAAGGAAGTGCAATTTCATAATGAATAAACCATCATCCCTCATTAACACAATACAAAAGACAAAAAAACGTGCGGTTTTAAGTTGGTGGAACTAGCTAGCCTCTCTCATGCGAGACAGAGGACCGAGATTTCCTGTGGAAGGAAACTTCAACCCGAGAAAAGAGATGATGCTAGCAATGGATAGAGAATGCTCAACCTAACCAGGTTGAAATTTGAATTTTGAGATTTTGGTTTTAATTTTGATTTTTGATTGTTTTGATTTTATTTGATTTGATGCCTAGTTTATCATTTTTGTTGTGGTTTGACGTGATTTTTATTTATTTTTTATTGTGATTTGAGTTTTGTGAGTTTTTTTTGTATTATTTTTTTATTTTTTTAGGATCTGGACCTGGTTTCAAACAAGTGTGGCATTAGTGCTTCAAAAAACGAGTTCTTGTCTTCAAAACATCATGATGCACATACTCCTCGAGGCACCATCCGTTGACTGAGGGCACATGTGAAGAAATAACTCATTCTTTAAGGTACTATAGGAAATGTATTCTTTCAAGCACACATAAAGATGTTCTATTTCTATGGACAACGTAGGTCGAAAAGCAATCACTTTGTAGCTCCATTGCAGCAATCGTCATTTCTTCATCATCGATTTCATAAATATTGTTTACATTGTCTTTGAGAGATTGTTTTAACGTTCTTCGAATTGAGATTGGAGTTGAATTTTCTGGGCATTAAAAGATATGACTTCAAGCTTGAATTTCATTAAGTGCTAAAAGCATGACCCTTTTCTTTAATTCTTTCTTTCTGGGCCTAAGCATGTTTCAAAGTTTTGGACCATGCGATTAAAATATTTTTCATTTTCCAAAGATATTTCTGAGCCAATTAATAGCCAATCAAAAGTCACAAGATCATTTAACTTTTCCCTAAATATAATATCAATAGAATTTTTTTAAGAACTCTTCAAGTTTTATTAGTTAGGGGAGAATTCAGACACTGATTTTTGATTTTATGCTCACCTTAAGCTTCTTCTCAGGGATTTTATTTTTCATTGTTTATTTTTCATCTTTTCATTGCTTCTCTTTTTTACTGAGAATTACAAAATCTAGTGAATAATATTTCTTTTAAATGTTTTGAATGCCTGAAGTCGGATACCAATTTTTGATTTTATGCTCACCTATAGCTTCTTCTCAGGAAGCATTTAACATAATTTGTTTTCTATCTTTTCTTTTCTTTGCTCGTTTTGTCTTCTGAGAATTACTATATCTGTTAGAGCATATTTCTTTTAAAGGTTTTGAATATCCAAACTCCCTTAATTAATAATTCTCAATCATTCCTTATTATGAATTATGAGATATTATAATTCATTCGAAAGATAGGACCAAATCACTTGGCAATAGATTAAAAGACTCATGGTATCCTGCGTCAATTATGCGTATTTTAAACATACTAATTTATTTTGAAATTTATTTAGGACACAATCTGAATTCTTTAAAGTGAAGGTTCCAATTATTAGGACATTAATTTTATTTTTCGCTTAAAATCATTGTTTCTATCACAACACTAGAATTTTTATCACGGATTAACGTCTTTAAGTTGATTTTCTTCTCTTTATTTTTTTTTTAAGGTGGGAGGTTTGGGACCAACTACCCATTATCTTATTGATTTCCATTTTGATTGTTGATTTCTAACAGCTTAAATTATAGGCAGCTTTGTCGCGGGACAGTTCCCCGTAAACGTGAAGTCCAACTTTGTCGTCATTTTCTCTTTCATTTAAAGAATTTTTGTGAGTCGGTAACCTTCTATGCCTTGTACTTTCAGCGGAAGTACTCAAGTTAACGCGCTTGTCTTGTGAAACGGGTATCGTTTGAAATTTAATTATGTGAATTTTTGTTATGCGTTTTGTTTTATTATTGCATATTTGATGTGTTTTAAGAACATTTTGCTTTAAAATTTTGACGAATTTTTGTTTGTGTGGAGCTTAAATGGAAGACTGTGAGAGTGAAATTTCAGTTTAACTTATTCGCAACAAGTCAAACTCAAAGAGGTGTGAGGCGTAGGACTCGGTCCGAGATTTGGAGGAGGTTGACTTCACATAGAACTTGCTTCGATAGATTGCTCCTAATTTACCACACCTAATGGGGGTCCACGCCACTTTAAAATCTTAAAGATTTCGAAACCTTTATGTTTCAGTGATTACTCTAGGAAAAAATGAGCAAGTTACGCCAACTGAAAAATGATAGTCTGAGCCACTAGAGACATGAATATACTACTGATGTATGAAGACAAAATCACCCGAGAAAAAAATGGAGAGAGTAACTAGTCTATGGCAGTCGCCAGAAATTGTCGGTCAAAATTTATTCGGTCGCTTTTAAAAATAATTTAATTTAATTTAACATATATGTATATTTTTGATTTTAAAAATAATATTTTAATTTTGAAAAATGAATGAGACCAAATAGATCTCATATATCTGATAGTTTAGATAATTGAACTCAATATCCTAAGTGATACACTAGCTCGAAAGATAAACATACCACTTGATGGTAGACTCAATCATTTAAACTAAGAAATTTATGACTGTTTTTCGGTCTGCGAACCTTTTGTCTATGATCGACAAGTTCCCCTGCCTAATATAAGGATTAACTAGGGTTTATTTTACGAGAGTTCTAAGTTTTCTGTAGAGTCAAACCACTATAATTAATTATATCTCAAATGACCAAAGTCAATCAAGAAAATTCTTGATTAAGATCAGTGGTTATGTCTTCAAGAATTCAAAGTTTAAGTTTTCAAGATTGGAATGAAAAAATAAGGGAGAATGACTTAATTAGGAACAATTAGTTTCAAGAGTCAAATAATTGAAAGTTACGGGATGTCACGCATCCGAGGAAAACCTCAGTGACTTCCCAGACTATCCTTTTATTTGGCTTTATGTTTTGAAACTGATATTTTAATGTTTACTTTTGCCATTTAATTAAGTTTAGGGCTTACGTTTGTACAATATTTGTTCTTGCAAACAACTTGGGGAGATGAGAGAATTTACGTCGTGCCGAACGACGACTTTAAAATCTTAAAAATGTTAGGGTTTATATTGCACACATGGTTGTGCAAAAGTCTAAAGGATAACATGTGGATTGATGTCGCGCTAGCCGAACTATGTCAATATCCTATAGATTTATTGTTTTAAACGAAAGAAGGTTTTGTTGAAGTAGACCCTGTTTTGTTTTAAGACTTGATTTGTCGGCGGAAGTTCCTTTTCCTTCTCTTGCGTCCTCGTCGTGTTGCCCACCATGATTGCTCCGAGCTTCTTATCGTAGCGGTCATGGGTTTAAGATTTAAGGTGTACATGCAATAGTTTAGTTAGTAATCTGTCGCAGTGTACGTCCTAACCAGGTGTCCCGCCATTTTATACCTTAAAGGCCTTACAAGTTTTATAAGTAAATACAGGAATGAAAGAACGATAAAGTGCAATTAAGAAAAGCAGTAGAAGATGCAGTAAAGATTATAAAATGCAGTAAAAACATGATAATCTTGCGTACCTGACATGTCTACTCCTGCTGCAAAAGGGTGAGTATTGTAAACATATCATGCATATATGTACAAAGAATTAAATAACAAAAAGAAAACACAAGTATGTAGAGTAGACTCAGTGGCGTACATGTGGAAAATCGAAGCGGGGACCGTAAGAATTCAAGTTCGGGGTAGGTTTAGATTTATCATTCCTGAAGCACTCTGTAGGCAACCATCGGTCATCTACTTGTATAAAGCCGACATTCATTTAGAAATTTCCAACAAGACAATCAAATGAGGACAATTCTTGACCCAATACAGGTAACTGACAAGTGGACATTTAAATTGTATCAGTCAAAGTTTATGGTTTATCATGCATGTAAGCACAATTGATTTTTATTTAGCAACTAAAAGTATTGATGTTGTAAAAAATTTATTTGTTTTGTCATTGCATTTATATATTTTGTAGATTGGGTTATTCACGAGTCAATTACACTGTCAGACTAAAATCACTAGCCGCCTAAGAAAGGGTCATCGTTAGTCTAATGTTGGTGAATAATATTGTCATCCTGCATTCTCACGAGATCCTTGGCTCAGATTCGTGTGCCAGAGGATGCAATATTAATCTGCTTTATTAGCAGATGTCTTTGTCATCACCACCCTAGACACCCAACCGTTCAACTTACAGCATTGTTTGATGACTACTATATCCCTACCTTATATGCACTTATATCAGGATATAAACATATAATCTAAGTCATCAAGTAAAGAAAAGAAGCAAAACAAAATAACAGAAAAACGAGGCGGCCGACCCACTCCCAAAAGTCAGTAAAATAAAAGGGAAAACAAGTGTATCGACCTAGAAGACATTTAAATTCTCTCCAAAAACAACAATCGATTTCGCCCTAAAAGGTGTTCAAAGCCCTTTAGAATAATATTTTGACAAGTCTAGAACACATTTTTTTTTTTCTAACTGTCAATTCAACATTTAAAGGAGCCTAAAATGACATTTTTAAACTTCTAATTCGGCATTTAAAACAGTCCAATACAACATTTTTAAAATTTAAATTCAACATTTAAAACGGTAGCCAAATAACCACCAAATAGTCCCAAAATTGTAGCCGAACCCAAAACAACCAAAAAGGCCACCAAACAGTCCCAAAACCGCAGCCAAACAACCCCCAAAACAGCATTTCAAACAACTCATAACAAAAAGTTTTTATAACAAAAGCAACATTTGTATTTTTCCAAAATTAGCAAGTATGTATAGCAAACAATATTTCATGCCTCGAAACAACAGGTATGTCAAGCCAAAGAGACATTTAAATCGCTCTTAAATCAGCAGGTATATCAAGCCAAAATGGCGTTTAAATTCTTTTTCAAACAACAAAAATACAGGGCAAAGAATACAATCCTCAGTTCTTCCGAAACCGTGAATTAAAGAGGCTCGAAGCACTATCTTAAAACTTCCAAATAGTATTTAAAAAAAAGTTGCCTCAAAAGCGGTGCAAGCTCCTTCTTTATTTAGTAAACAAATTCACCCAAAATAGTGCTCAAACCCTCCCAAAATTGATGAATATATCAAGCCAAAGCAATCCAAGGGAACCAAACCAAACAACATTCAAATCACTTCTAAAATGACAGATTTATAGTGCAAAAGCAGCATTCGCCCTTTTTCCAAAACAGTACGACAATGAAACCCAAAACAGTCCACATGGGCTTCAATTCTTCATGAAAACAGCCCGTATAACTTCAAACTTTATTTGTGAATATAAACATGTGGAAGATCTCCAAAGATATATATAGAAGCAATGAGATGAACTGCATTCCCACACTTCTCGGGTGTTAGAAATGTAAATGTATAAGAATTGTCCGGTGTGTATGCAATTCTTCCGAACTTCAAAGTACAAATTGGCCCCTAACTATCACCAAAGAACACTACAAAATCAAAATGGAGACTGTAGTTTTAAGAAGAATGCTCAAAACTCAAAATCGAAAACTCTTCTCTCCATTTTTTTTTGAAATGAAATACAAAAATCAATATAATTACATGTTTCACACCCGCTACGTAAAATCGATTCACAATCAACTTAAGCTTCTCAACACCATAACATTATTTATATCCATAGTAGTTGACACAATCACAACATTCCTACACTTCTTGTACTGTCCGACTACCTGTTAGATGACGAGTTGGGAATCTCCGTAGATAGCGAGGTCTGTTAATTCCATTAAAATTGTTAACCCTAATCCCGTTATTAGGGCTTCATATTCTGCCTCATTATTTGTAAGCGGCTCTGTCAGGTGGTAAGAGTATCTTAACATCCCTCGATCCGGTGTCATGAAGATTAGACTGATTTCTGCTCTGCTAGAGATTACTGTCTGTGAATTCTTATATCTTTAGGTCGACGAAGCTCCGTCGAAGTACATTTTCCAACGTTGAGCATTGGGGTATTCTATGTTCATTACTTGTTCGTCAGGCAAGTTGTCATTGAGGGGAGAATCAGCTGACAACGAGTGTTCTGTTAGGAAGTCCGCTAAAATTTGTCTCTTGACGACGCAAAGTGGTACGAAAGTTATATTGAATTGCAATAATATCTTCGACTATCTCGCCAATATACCAGGAAGGGTCGACCGGATCATCAAATATTCCAACGGATTAACTTTCAAGATTAGGTTGACCTTATGGGCTAATATATAATGCCTAAGCTTTTAGGCGGTAAAAATTAAGGCTAGACAATACTTCTCAATGGGGAGATACTTTACCTCTGTCGGTATTAGACGAAGACTAAGGTAATAGAGGGTGTTTTGCTTACCCTCATCATTGACCAGAGCTAGAATGACTCCGAGGGAGTCGTTTAAAGCTGGGGTATAAAGTATCAACGGTTGAACTGAGACTAAGGCTGCTAGAACACAATGTGTCATTAAGAATTGTTTAATAGTTTCAAAAGCCCTTTGACATTTTTCGTCCCAAACGAACTTGACATTTTTTTTAATTTATGCAGAAAAGTGCTGACACCGTCCTGATAAATTAGATATAAAACAACATAGCTATGTCAATTTCTTTTAAAAGGATTATAACTGCTTCAAGCTTTTCGGTGGTGACATTTCTAAGATAGCTTTAATCTTCTCTAGATCGATTTCAATTCCACGGTGTCGGACAACAAATCCACGGTGAAGGTTATCGTAAGATTAAATTATCATAACCGTTCAGAGGCAATCCTCAAATCATACAGGTGATTTTTCTCCTGTTTGCTTTTGATGACCAAATCATCCACGTAACATTCAATTTATTTATGAATGAGGTCATGAAAAATCCTTATTATGGATCGTTGATGTGTTGCTCTAGCATTCTTCAATCTGAATGACATGATTGTGTAGTAATAAATTCTTATCGGTGTTCCAAAGGTCGTGAGTGTCGCATCTTTTGGTGCCATTTTAATCTGATTGTACCCCGATGATCCACCCATGAATGAGAAGATTTCATGTGAGGATGCGATATCCACCATTAGTTCTGGTATTGAAAATGAAAATTCATCTTTCGGGCAAGCCTTGTTCAAATCTCTAATGTCAACACAAATTCAAACTTATTCATTATTCTTTCTAACTGGCACAATGTTAGCCAACCACCTATGGTATTGCTCTTCTCTCACAAAGTTGGCGTCTATTAGCTTCTTTGCTTCGGAGATGACTTGTTGCTCTATTTCGAGACGCATTATTCTGGGAACTTGCTTAATCGGAGTTTTGGTCGGGTATACTCCAAGTCTGTGGACTGCGACCTCTGGTGCTAGTCCAGACATCTCGTCATAGCTCCATGCAAAACAATCTCTGAATTCTGACAATAGCTTGATTAAATCTGAAGACTCCTCGTCGTTTAGCATTGAGCTGATGAAGTAGGTCTAGGGGCATCTTCATTCCCTAGGTTGATCTCCTTTAATTCATCGACTGTGGACTTGATTTTCTCTTCAAACTCCGGTGGGGCATCTTCTATTTGAGATTCTTCTAAGTCCTTTTCCGCCTCGAGACATTCTTTTTCTGACTTGCTAGTAACGACCAAACAAAATTCAGTTTCATTAACCGAACCTACCGTGCTGAATCCAACGCCCTCTTTCGAGTTAGAAGCTCGATTTTTATTGTTCCACAATTTCTGGAAGAGGTGCATCCTTTCTTTTGATAGTTAACTAGACACAAAATCATGCTAAATTAATTTTTTCAAATAAGAAGAGTAGTAACCAAAAGGTAATTTCATTAATTTATTAGAAATATTTTCTTCCAGTTTTACATTGGTTTCAGAACCGAAAGAAGATAAGCCACGGTGAAATTTTGTCAGCTTCATGCCCACGCTCTGTACTTTCTTAACCTCCAAACCCTCAACCTTATTGAAATGGATCAGTGTCAAGGTCATGGCCTGTATATAGTGGTTGATTCGATCGTACATTGATTCATATTCTTTCTTCTTTTCTTCCTCCAAGGAGATCTTAAACCGATGTGTCTTTCGATTTCCTATCATTGCTATCATTGTAATTTTTTCTTCTTCGGAGCTATCTTCCAAGTCAATGTTGATGACCGGCTCCCTCCGTCCAACAATCTTGTTAACTCTTACTCGCCCTCGTCTCTGGCCTTGATCTCGGATGCGAGGGTCGAAAGAGCTTCCACCATCTCGCCGAGGAGTGGTTGGAGATCGCTGAATCGTAGCCAACTTGTCCTGTTCTTGCAATTCTTTTAGATCTTCAATCTTTCTTGGCACGACACCTCTTTAGAAGAATGTCTTCTTCGGTTGCGCATAATAGGCGATATCTTCATGAATGCCTATCTTATGTACTGTGAATGGTTGTAGATCTCCCTTGATGCACCGTTCCTGACATCCTTCATAGTACTTTATGCACTGGTGTAGAGATGACGAGAACATTTTGTACTCGTAGATCCAAGGTCGACCTAGTAGGGCATTGAACGAAGTCTCTGAATCTATGATGTGAAATTTTGCGGTCGTTACTAGTTCACCGATCCTCATTGATAGTGTTATCGTTTCGAGTGCTCTTTCTCCTTTCTGTTTGAAGTCTCTTAACATCATCTTGTCAGCTGAAAGCTTGCGGGTGTCGATGTCCAAGTAGGCTAACATCTGTAGATTCATTATGTTAATTGATGCTTCTGGATCAACTAACACTCTAGAGAGTGTGAATCTGTCGATGTTCGCGAATATGTAGAGGGGTCTGTTGTGGTCGGCTGTCCCAAGCAACAAGTCATCATCTGTAAAAAGTAACACTAGACTGTTTCTTTAACGAACAAACCTCTTATACGGAGCAGCTGACCAACTGAGCTAAGCAAACCTCTGGGTCGAGCAAATCCCTAACTAGAGCTTCTCTCATCTCCTTTGACAGGATTAGAGCGTCGTAAATGCTTAGTTTGACTGACAACTTTCATAGATAGGTTATAACGTTATATTTCATTTTGTTATTCGAGCCTTCGGATTCCTCCCAAACTTGTGTCTCTTCCATTGGTAGGTATTTATTTTTTCTTCACTGCTGGACCTATTATTGGGGGTAACATCTTTCCTCTTCTCAAATATATCTTTGTTATTTCTTCCATATATACCTCTGTTATTTCTTCCGTCATTTGGGTTGGACCTGGAGGTTTCTTTTCTAGGGTGCTGTTTTCGAATTTGATAACTAACTCAATTGTAACTGATATTCCTTGGTACTAAAAAACGGGCGCTTCACTATCTGAGTTGTCGTACTCTGTGTCGTCAATGTCTTCTTTAGCCATGTTAATAGGTTTATTAGGATTTAGTATGATTTGAGGATCGTCAAGAGAATCAAAATTCGTATCAGATTAGTTGTTAGTTACGTAATCACCAGAAACAGTAAGAACTTAGACAAAATTAAAATTCTTTGCATTACGTGACCCCAGAGAGACAAAGAAATAATCATACAAAGTGAATGGTTCGAGGGATTTCCCCCACAAATCCGAAACAACCAATCGTGAAAATGTAGTCCCTACTCTACTTTTTGTGCTACCAATCTCTACCTTTTTGAAACTTTTCTTCTTTTTCTCTTGCGGTGGTGACTTCTCCGGTGTGTTCGACGGCACTGACCTGGTAGGTTGTAGGATTTGAGCAGAGGCTTGTGCTGAGGCTGCATGAATTTGATCCAGAATTTTTTGAGAGGATCTGGTCCAAACCATGCTCCATCCATCTTTTGTTACATAGGGATCGATTGGAACTATGGGCCCAGCCGAAATCACATTGACTGAACCTTTCTTAGGTTCTTTCAAGTTTTCCTTCAAAATTGTGATATTCCCATTCCTGTAGTTCCTCTCCAACCATCTTTTGAAACTGAAGCAATTTTTTATTGTGCGCCTGAGCAACCCGTGGTATGGGCAGTACGTGGGGTGGTCTGTCTTGTCAGCTTCGTCTGGTTTTTTTGGCTCTGACAAACTGAACTTGAGCTTCTTAATCAAATTTCTGAACATCTTCCCCACTGCCTCATCTTTGAAGGAGTAGACTCTGTTCAGTCGGTAAGCCATGGACGGACTCTGTCCTCTGTCTGTGCGGTAAGTTCCTTGCTGGTACTGTGGCTGATGACACTGCTGGTTGTCTTGTTGACCAAACTGTTGGGGGGGGGGTTTGTTGACGCTGGTACATCTGTCGAGGANTTGACCAAACTGTTGGGGGGGGGGGTTTGTTGACGCTGGTACATCTGTCGAGGATGCTCTACATGAATCTGCATTAGCTTCTTGCCTTTGTCGACTACTACTACCATCCCAGATCTCTTTTCGAATGTCTTTTCCGGCTTGGGTTTGTCAACTTTCTCCAGGAATCCAAGTTGCTTAGCCTCCTCTTGCAGACTTGTAGCTTTACTGAGTAGCTTTTTAAATGTTTTGATTGTAAATCTTTTGAGTAGTAAAGCTATCGGACCATGAATGCTCTTGAATAAGATCTCAATTGCATGTTGCTCCTGCAATTGTGGCTCCCACTTCACACTTAGATTCCTCCACCGCAGAATGTATTACACTAGAGTTTTTGTCAGTTTCTGTCGCTCTACCACGAGATCGCCAACAGTGATATGGTGCTGAGCTCCAACGAACATCTTAACGAACATGCTCCCTAGCTCTGCGAACGTCTTTATTGACCCATTAGATGGTTCTGCATACCAATTAAAAGCAACCATGGAGAGAATGCTCACCAACTGACGAAATAATAGTGCTTCGTTACCCTTTGCGTTGCAGCAACTTGCCCGGAAGTGTGCAATATGCTGACGAAGATTCCCTGTTCCATCAAACATTTTGAATGTAAATAAAACAATGCCCTTCGGGTACGACACTGCATCAAATTCCTATGGATATGGTCTACCCTTTGGAATTAATGCCCCTCCTTTAGATTGGGCTAAGGCTTCCCTTATTTGTTGTTCAACTATCCGTTTGATGTCCCTTTCCGGTATCGTGTTCTAGGCTAAATGCTTCTTTTCATTTGTAATGTGAATGATTTCTGGCTGTTTTACTTCTGGAGAGACTGCTTTCGGAGATTGAGGTCGACTCTGAAGCCCGGTTATAACGACCATCATTTCCTCTATCTTCTTCTTCATCCAGATGATATGTTTATCTCTTTGTCGGATGGCTCTTTGTAGTTCATCATCGGCGTTCTCCTTCGTGGGCGAAGGAGCATCGCGCGATGACGCAATGGCTCTAGTATCAACCACTAGTATTTTTGCGAAATCTTCATCCATATGATCCGACAAATCTCATTCTTCATCACTGATATTTCCTTGTTTTTTTGATAGTTTAGTGATGTCGGCCCTGAGTTTCTTTAATGTTTTCTCAATCGATTTCCCTATAATAAACTTGAGATCGACTGGGGACTTCTGCTGTACATCTTCTATCAACAATGGCTTTGATACGGTCGAAACAGTAAAATTTGGGGCATCGAACTTAGAATCCTTTGCGGGGAGATGTCCTTTTGATCCCTGTTGCGTTACCAGTCCAACAACCTTAGGTCTCTAAAACCTCTCCTTCGGAACTAAAGTCCTGAGAGTAGACGTTCCGTTGGCGGCCTCGACTCTCTGGGTTAAGTCACGGTCCCTAATGTGCGTTCTAAATGTGGTAACAAACGATCTTTTGTCATTGTCTATCTTTTGAGGTACTCTCTTTGTGGTGGCAAACAGTGTCCTTGGACCCAAGCAAAATTGGATCGGTCGGCGCTCCGAAGGCTTCCGTGAGGCGGCAGCAGTAACGATATGGGTAGCAACGGTATCAGAACGTTCCCCCCAGACAAAGCTTAATTGGAATACGAGGCTGCCGTGCCCTTCCTTTCTGGGCAAGATCATGTGACTGGCGGGTGGATTCACCTTTTCTCAAAATCTCTGCTCAGACTCGGGGTAATACAACGCACTCCATCCTTATTATCTCGGAAACAGAACAACACTCCTTCATGACCAATCTATCGAAAACCAAGCGGATCTGTGTAAAAGGCTCAGATCTCTTTCTCTTTTCACCCTGACGGTGAGGCAGCAACGGTAATGCAGCGACAATCTTATGAGCACTCTCCTCGAGAGCGATGGACAATTGGTGAAACCTACTTCTTCCAAGAAGAGGTGCGGTCTCAGATAATCCAACTTTCCCCTGTTGAGAAATTATTTCATCCATGCAATCTTCGAGGCTTTAATCTTTTTAGCCTTCAAAATCTTATGGTTGCGGTTCCTCTGTTGAGTCCTTGTAAGTCGATCGGACTTCGAACTAGAGCCGATTTCAAACACATATGGTAGCGTGGCAATGGCAGGAACCTGCAATTCTTCGTATATGATTTCTTTTTCCTTAGACACTGGTGGGGCAGCAGGTGCAACCACAGTAAACCAACGGGAGTAACAGTGACGGTCCTTGCAGAAACAGAGGCAGCTCTAGTAGTAACTAGGGTAGCTGACTTAATGGGGGTAGCTATGACCTTCGCTCTTTTGAGGGAAGGAAAGTTTTGGCCACAGTTCATGTTGAATTCAGCGGACGACTCCTGGACATCCGGAGCAGCGACTTTTATTACGACTAACGGGGCCTTGCCGAGTACTACTTCGAACTCTTCAAAATCGGACCCAAACTTCATCGTGGATCCCACCTGACGGGCATCCCTGCTTGTAGGCAAGTTGCAAGAGAGGGTCAGTATTGGGGTCGACATCTCTCTTTCCTGGCAGTTGAAAAAAGGCGAGCGTCAAAAGGATTCTATGTTTTATTTTCGGGTGAAATAACTTAACTGTAAGCACAAAAGTTGACGACATTGTCTTATGAACTGGACGTTTCTTTCAAAGCTTATTCAAATGATTTTAATATTGTTGAGGAAAGTTTCAAGCGTAAAATTTGATGCGACTCGTAAAAAGACCTAGCCGAACTCGAAAGAGATGTGAAGCAATCATGAGGTATAGGACTCGGTCCAAAAATTGGAATGGACCCATTTCATATCGGACTCACTCTGACCCTAACCTACCACATTTATGGGGGTCCACCCACTAAACCCTAAGGATTCCTGAACCCCTCTGCTTAAAGATGG
The DNA here is from genome assembly GCA_002079205.1 of Phalaenopsis hybrid cultivar. Taxonomy (NCBI): domain Eukaryota; kingdom Viridiplantae; phylum Streptophyta; class Magnoliopsida; order Asparagales; family Orchidaceae; genus Phalaenopsis; species Phalaenopsis hybrid cultivar. Next base: position 91,564 of record JXCR01073724.1, on the reverse strand, counting down.
TTAAACAGACGGTCCTAGAATCCAAGAACAGTTGACTATATTGGCTTAAGGAATGAGCACGATATGTCAACAGAAGAATAACAGTCTGGCCCACGAGGGGCATGAACACACTGACGATGTATGAAGACAAAACCCCTGATTAAAATAGAGAGAGGAACTAGTCCCCTGCGGAGTCGCCAGATCCTGTCAGTCAACTTTTTGATTTGAAAATAATTTTTAAAATTTAATTTAATATAAGAGGTATATAGTTTTAGTTTTGAAATTAGTGTGTTTTAATTTTTAAAAAATGAGACCAAATAGTACTTATTTGTTCAATAGTCTATATAATCGTGTCCGATATCGCGAATACTACACATTCCCAAAAGATAAGTGTATACATCAGCGATGGACCCAATCATACAAATTAAGAGATTTTTGCATCGGTTTGGTCTGCGAACCTTTTAGGTGTGACCGATAAGTTTCCCTAGCTAATACAAAGATTAAATTGGGTTTATTTTACTTGAGTTTCAAGTTCCCTATAGAGACAAACCTCTATAGTTAATTACACCCAAATGATAGGGGTCACTTGAGAAAAATCTCAATAATGATCAGAGTCACTATTCTTAAAAAATTCTAGGTTTAGGTTTTCGCGGTAGGCCGTGAAAAAGCAAGTGAGAGTAACTCAAGCAGGAACAATTATTTTTAGGAGTCGAAGGAAGAAAATGATAGAGGTTGTCACAGATCCTGAGGAGATACCCTAGTGACTTCCCAAACTATCCTACTGTCTGGTTGCGTTTTGGAGACAATATTGTTTGAGTGTTCAATTCTACCTATTTTATTATTTGGGACACACACTTGCATAATATTTTATCATGCAACTAACCCACCAATATAAGAGGGTTTACGTCGTATCACACTGCAACCTCAAAATTTAAGAAGAATTAAGACTTATGCTGCACTTGAGCCTAAAGAGGGTATGCAGATTTATGTCGCACTGGGCGAGTTACTTCGAAGTCTTATGGGTTGTTATTTAGACTAGAAAATTTTAGTTGGTGTAGATTTATTTTGCTATTGTAGAATGACGACCACCTCCACTTGCAGTCTGCTCCAAACTTCTCGCCGTGCTGCTTACGAAATTGACTCTGAACCTTCTGCTGTAGCAGTAGATCCCGGGTTTAAGAGTTTGAGATTTGTGGTTTATATATCACATTTTGATTTGTTTGTTGTTGTTGTTCAAATGTTGAAATATTCAGGGGAGAATTTTAATTTAGTTAGAGCGACACTGTTAAGATCCGACGGTTTCATTATCTCGACACCACTATTTTCTCTTAAATTTACTTAGTCTAAATGAGTTGTTTAGCTCATTTAGATCGGAATATTCTCGTTATCAACCGCGGGTTACGTCATCTGAGAGATTCTCGCAAATCCAAAAGAGATGGATTAAGTACGTTCAAAAAGATTTAAAAGTATATTAATTTTCGAAAATGTTTTTCCTGTTTTGCAGTTAATGTAAAGCATACATGTTGTCTGCGAGTAATGTAAAGCATATACAAACGAAAAATACGAGAAAATTAAATAAACTACGGTGCAGAAAACTTTAAAATGTGTATATGGGCCTGTGCTACTCCTGTAAGGTTAGCATTACATGTGAAAATAAGCAGTTATAACTAAAGATTTAACAAGCACATCGAGTATGAGTATACATATAGAAAAGAGCAGGTGACTCATGAAAGCTCGAAAAGTACTTGTAAAAATTTAAGTCAGGGTGGGCTCAGAGCTGGGCTGTGTGTTTCATAATTCAGCTTTGGATAGATGCCACAAACCCAAACTATCGAAGGAGAGCAGCTCTCGACCATAATCAAGGCGATTGACAAGTGGATCCTTATGGAAATTTATCAAAGCTTCTTTAATTTTTTCATGCGTTATGAATTTTATTAACAGTCAAAAGTAGTGTTGTTGTGTTGTGAATTTGTTCGTAGTATTTGTGTAAATTTTTTGGAGAAGTGTAGTATCTTAAGTGTAGTATTTGTGTAAGTGTTTAAAAAAATAAAATAGTCCACAAGCTGCTCACTTTGATTCGCCCAGAATTACCGACAACCTAAGAAAACAAGGGGGCAAATTCACACCAAGAGTTGGTGAATAGTCTCATCGATCTTGCTCTCCTCTTTTAGAGGGTGATCGAGGCATGAGATACTCTTCTGTCGTCCCTCATTAGCACACATAAGCTCTTTCATCATCTCCCTAAAAAGAAAATAAAATCGGGGAGGAAGAGAGGAGACTGACCCGACTCCCAAAAATTGACGAGACAGTATAACAACGAGCAGGTCAGCTCAAAAGGGTGCTTAAATTCTTATAAGATAACGATCTAGAAAAGTTCAAAACTATAGGCAAAGGGACCTATAAAACCAACTCCAAATTATAAGCACAAGCTCCGAGAACCGCCCCTACGTCATCTTTAAATAACCCCAAAACGATAGGTTTAATGCCTCCAAAACATTGAATAAAATAACGCCCAAATGATATTTTTAATGCCTCAAAAACAACCATTTTTAAAGATACAAATAACAATTTTACAAGCCCCAAACAACCCTTTCAAAAGGCTCCATACAACCATTTTAAATGTCCCCGAACAACAATTTCTAAAGGATCTATACAATCATTTAAAAGTTCCCAAAAAACCATTTCAAAGGGATCTAAACAACAATTTCAAAGGCTCCAAACAACATTTAATCATTTCCAAAAAAACAAGTTCTTTTAGAGGCTCCAAAATCATCACTAAATATCCCTCTAAACAACACTTAACAGCTTCAAACAACAATTTTACAGCTCCAAACGACACCTACAAAGCACCCTACAATAATTAACATCTCAAAACAACAACTTTACAGCTCCAAACAACACCCTACAACACCTAATGATTCCAAACATCTTATAGCACTTAACGACTCCAAGCAGCACCTTATAGCACTTAACGACTCCAAACAACAATTTTACAGCTTCACATTCTACAACTCCAAACAACAAAAGAAACAACAACAAAACAACATTAAATTGCTTTTATATTGGCGAATCAAGCCAAAACAACATTGAAGGGTCTGTTGTGGCAGCTGCAACTTTTCAGTTTTTTTAGCTGCAGCTGTGTTGTCCCAGGAAACTGATGTGGGGAAGTTGCTGCGAGAAAGCTGGCTGCCTGTTTGTTGTAGCTATGTGAAAACAGCCGTGTGGTAGTTTTTTCTTGGAAAAAAGATTATTTTGCCCATGTTTAGTAAATTTGTTTGTAACAAAACCGTGTATTTAATACTTCAAAAATAAATATTCGGTTCAAAACAATTCAAAAATTCAGATACACAACACACTTAACAGTGAATACTAAGAGTGCAAGAAAAAAGACAGGAAAAATTAAAATTACATTTAATAAAATGATTAAATTATTTTTAGCATGTAGGCTATGTTCTCCAGTGACACTGTCCAATACCGATCAACGCCGACGGTGGAATTCGATGGACTGTCCACCCATCGGAAGAAGTCACACTTCTTAGCTATACTCCTGGGTCACCTGTACAAAAAATCGAATAACTCGAGCAGCTTTGAGCCTCTGTTTCACATCAAGACAACTTGAAGGTTCATAAAAAAATCTATATATGCATTCTGCATAGCAACCAAAGCAATGACGAACCTTTGCAACTCTCCACTAGATAGATCTCTGATATTGTGGTCTGCAACTTGATTCAACTCCAGATCATTACATAACTCAGATTTCATCTTCCTTTCAGCTTTATGGTCCAGCACCTGTCCAACACTGCATTGCACAACTATGGGACATATTTTGAAAAGAAGGAAATATTTCTCTAATTCAAATAGAGATTAGTAGTGAACCATATGTTTCAAAATGTAAACTTACTAGAACTCAATTTCAGAGAAATAAAGCTGAAGAATTATATCAATTATGGATAAAGACAAAAAAGATTGCTATATCCAATATATTAGTTTATCAATGCTCTGAAAATTTATTTGTTTATATCCATTGTAAGCAAGCCACTCGAAAAACACATGAAACTATGTATAAAAAATGGTATTCCATTATAAGTAAAAATAATATCAACGCAAATAAGATAGTAAAAGAATTATTTTGCTAGAAGCTTCAACAGAAGGAAAGAATATATAAGTATATGTATTGCCAAAAAAAGGATACGATACAAGAAATTCAAAAAATGTTAGAAGCCAAAAGTTTTTGAAAAGATTCTCCGAATTATTGAGTCTCAAAATTATTCAAGAAAGTTGGACATGTGATTAGAAGAAACAGTTACAAGCAAAAAGTAAATACAAGACCTGCTTATTTAGAAAAATCTAGAGAAAGGATGATGCAAGCAGTGAATATAATCTGCTCAATTATTGAAGATGATGTAAACAGTGACGTTAAAATGCTCAATTATTATAGAAATAATCGTCAGTCATGACGATTTAGAGCATTTAAAATCTCTATATAATGGAGGCTTCTCTCCATTTGGAGGCAGAGCCTTCCGCCTCTCTTCTCTTTTTTTGTTTCTCTGGTGTAAATTAATGTGTGCTAGCCATTGCAGCTAAATTACAGACTTCTTACTCAAGATGTCTGTAAGTTTTTATTTTAAGCATGTATGATCTTTTACTTTTTTTTTCTTATGAATGATAATAATAATATATTTTAACACTGCCGTTGTCGGTCCCAAGCCCAGATGCGAAAAGTGGAGGGTTGTGTTAGGTAGTCGACAACCAGCGTAAAACTTGTCGAAAAAAAAAGTTATGACATGAATCCTTTTGATCATTGTGTAAGTGCTAGGGCGTCCCCTGGAAGCGACGCGCTGTATAGCCTGAATACAGTGAAAAGTGTGCAAAAGCTGCTACACCGACGCCCGGGTGTGTTGTTAGATAAGCAAGGGTTCCCACATTACTGGTGAATGTNTAGAATAATAACCCTTAAGATTATCATTGATACTAAGATTTTTAATATTATAAGTGCTTATGCTCCTCAAGTTGATTTATATACAAGGTCTAAAGATAAATTTTGGAATGACTTAGAAGACTTAATATAAATGATACCTCTTGAAGAAAGAATTTTTATTCGAGGAGATTTAAATGGACATGTCGGTAGAGTGGTAGAAGATTTCAAAAATATTCATGGTGGCTACGGTTTTGGTGTAACTAATGAAGAAGGCAAAACTATTTTAGATTTTGCTTTAGCGTATGATTTTGTTATTACTAATACTTTATTCAAGAAAAGAGATGAACATCTTATTACTTATAAGAGTGGATCTAATAAAACACAAATTGATTATTTTCTTATAAGAAGAAGAGATCGTCGCGATTGTAAAGATTGTAAGGTCATTCCAAGTGAAAATTTAAGTACCCAACATGGTTTATTAGTTTTAGATTTTAAGATTAAGAGTTGTAAAATAAAAAATGTTAGGACTCATTATCGTAAAATTAGATGGAGAAACTTAAAAGACACAAATAAAATTATTTTTATGAGTAAAATTCAAGAATTTAAAATTTGGGATATTCATAAAGAAACAATTATTATGTGGGATAAAGTAACAAACACTATTAAACAAGTAGCAAAAGTTGTGCTTGGAGAATCAAAAGAAAAAGTATTTACAAATAAAAATAGTTGGTGGTGAAATAATAATGTGCAAGAAAAGATAAAATATAAAATTGGTTTAAATGTAAAAACTTAGAGAACTGGGAAAAATATCAAACGGCCCACAGGGAGTCTAAAAAAACAATCTGTGACAATTCTGCTTTTAATGATCTTTATAATATATTAGATACTAAGAAGGTGAAAAAATATATGTATAAACTAGCCAAACAAAGAGAAAAAAAAGTAAAGATTTAACTCAAGTAAAGTGTAGTAAAGATGAAAATTAAAAAGTACTTTTCTTAGAAAAAGATATTCAACATAGGTGGGTGAGCTATTTTGATAAATTTTTTTAATGAAGTTTCCTAAAATACGATCGATCTTAGTAATCTTAATATCGTGAATAATAATAAAAAGTTTCATTTTTACCGTCACATTAGCAAAAATTCCAAGAGATACCCTTTGGAGAAGTTCAGAGATAATAAGGAGAATCTACATTCGATTTTTATTGATTTAGAAAAAGCTTACGATAAGCTTCCAAGAGATACCCTTTGGAGAGTTCTCGAGAAGAAATGCGTTGATATGACTTATATTCAAGTCATCAAAGATATGTATACTAGAGCTGTTACTTGTGTTCAAACTAAAGGAAGATTGACAAAATATTTTCCTATTTCTGTTGGATTATTTCAGGGATTAGCTTTAAGCCCATATCGTTTCTGCTTTAGTTATGGATGATCTTACTGGACATCTACAGGAGGATGTACCTTGGTGTATGCTTTTACTGATAATATTCTTCTTGTAGATAAAACGAGAGAAAAAATACCTTGGTGTATGCTTTTTGCTGATGATATCCTTCTCGTGGATAAAACGAGAGAAAACACCTGTGTATGCTTTTTGCTGATGATATTCTTCTCGTGGATAAAACGAGAGAAAAAGCCCAGGAGAGCCTTGGTGTATGCTTTTTGCTGATAATATTCTTCTCGTGGATAAAACGAGAGAAAAAGCTCAGGAAAAACTTGAATTATGGAGGTCTGCATTGGGGTGCTGATGACATCCTTCTCGTGGATAAAACGAGAGAAAAAGTCCAGGAAAAACTTGAATTATGAAGGTCTACATTGAAGTCTAAAGGTAAGACGAGAGAAAAAGCCCAGGAAAAACTTGAATTATGGAGGTCTACATTGGAGTCTAAAGGCACGAGAGAAAAAGCCCAGAAAAAACTTGAATTATGGAGGTCTACATTAGGAGTCTAAAGGCCTTCGTTTAAGTAGAACTAAAACTGAATACATGGAATGTAATTTTAGTAGTAATAGCTCTAGTGACAGAAGTGCGACTTTGGGTGATTCTGAATACATGGAATTTAATTTTAGTAGTAATAGCTCTAGTGACAGAAGTGTGACTTTGGGTGATCAAATTATTAAAAAGTGTGAACGATTTAGATATCTTGGAGTCTAAAGGCCTTCATTTAAAGTAGAACTAAAACTGAATACATGGAATGTAATTTTAGTAGTAGGGCCTTCGTTTAAGTAGAACTAAAACTGAATACATGGAATGTAATTTTAGTAGTAATAGCGTGGCAGAAGTGTGACTTTGGGTGATCAAATTATTAAAAGGTGTGAATGATTTAGATATCTTGGGTTCGTGTGACTTTGGGTGATCAAATTATTAAAAGGTGTGAACAATTTAGATATCTTGGGTCCGTTGTTCCAAAAGTGAGGTCAACAACATGGAATGTAATTTTAGTAGTAATAGCTGTGACAGAAGTGTGACTTTGGGTGATCAAATTATTAAAAGGTGTGAACGTTTTAGATATCTTGGGTCCGTTGTTCGAAGCAATGGTGATATAGATGAGGATGGTAATAGTAAAATTCAAGTTGGTTGGTTGAAGTGGAGGAATGCTTCGGGCCTTTTGTGTGATACAGTAGAGAATTCAAGTTGGTTGGTTGAAGTGGAGGAATGCTTCGGGCTTTTTGTGTGATAGAAAAGTTCCGCTTAGACTGAAAGGAAAATTTTATAAGATGGTGGTGAGACCTGCAATGCTCTATGGCGCTGAATGCTGAAGGAAAATTTTATAAGACGGCGGTGAGACCTGCAATGCTCTATGGCGCTGAATGTTGGCCTTCAAAGAGAAGCATAATAATAAGTTAAGTGTTGCCGAGATGAGAATAATTAGGTGGATGAGTGGAAAATTTTATAAGACGGTGGTGAGACCCTGTAATGCTCTATGGCGCTGAATGTTGGCCTTTAAAAACGTTTATAAGACAGTGGTGAGACCTGCAATGCTCTATGGCGCTGAATGTTGGCCTTTAAAAGAGAAACATAAACGGTGGTGAGACCTGCAATGCTCTATGGCGCTGAATGTTGGCCTTTAAAAGAGACAACATAATATGGTGGTAAGACCTGCAATGCTCTATGGCGCTGAATGTTGGCCTTTAAAAGAGAAGCATAATAATAAAGATTAAGTGTTGCCGAGATGAGAATGATTAGGTGGATGAGTGGCTTTACACTTAGAGACAAAATGCTAGTGTTGCCGAGATGAGAATGATTAGGTGGATGAGTGGATTTACACTTAGAGACAAAATGCGACAAGATGAGAATGATTAGGTGGATGAGTGGCTTTACACTTGGAGACAAAATGCGAAATGAATATATCCATGATAGGGTTGGTGTAGCTCCTGTGATGGACAAAATTAGAGAAAGTCGGCTTAGATGGTTTGGTCACATTAAACGTCGACCATCTAATGATCCGATTAGGATAGTAGATGTTTCAGATTCGACTTGTGTTAAGAAAGTGAGAGGTAGAACATAGGAAGACTTGGGCTTATTGTATAAAAAATGATCTTAATTTACTAGAACTAAATGAAAATATCACACTAAATAGGACGCAATGGAGAAAAAGGATTCATATAGCCGACCCGACGTAGTGGGATTAAGGCTTTGTTGTTGTTGTTGTTGTGATAATAATATTATGTTTTGTTGCATATTTCTATTCCGGTTAAGCTTAGTGTAGTAAATGAAACTAAAGCTGTGTTCTTGAGTAAGATGATGAAAATATATAACGAGTTTCACATTTGGGAAGTAATCATGTAGAACACAGTTGAATAACGAAACTCTGAAGCAATATGCATTTGGGAAAAGATGCAGAACACAGCTTCTCGATATAGAAAACTTCTCAATATATAATGGAGGCTTCTCTCCATTTGCATCATCTTTATTCGATCAATCTTTTTCAGAAAATCCTCTAGAATTTTAGGAAAAGATAAACCTGTAGCAATCATAGAACCAATTAATCCCAATCTCATTATTCGTGTAAGACCAATGAAATACCCTACAGAAGATAAAAATGAATTCCAAATTCAAATACAAGAACTTCTAAATATGAAATTAATAGAACCAAGCAAAAGTCCTTATTGTAGTCCTGCCGTTTTGGTTAGAAGTCATGCCTATTCAAATTAGTTAAAAATTAATAGAGAAGCATCTACTTCTTCTAATTATGAACCTTCCTATTCAAAAATACTACAAAACAATGATATGTCCTAAAAAGAATATTATAAAAATAACCAATAAATGAGAACAATTTTCTCTATATAGTGAAACAATTAATTTCCAGATTTATTTTCATACAATTGATAATTATCAAGTTACTTATATATATGAAAACTCTGACCATAAGATTATATCTGAATTATATAAGTGTGAAATGATAAGAATGATTTATTTAGAATATGAAAATCTTCTCAAAATATTACCAAAACAAATATCTGATGCAGTAGAAAATTTTCATTATGTAATTAAGCATTAGATATATTTATGAAAATATTTCAAACTTATCCTGAAGAAAAAGAAGGAAATATTTCTCTAATTCAAATAGAGATTAGTAGTGAACCATATGTTCAAAAATATAAACCTACTGGAACTCAATTCCAGAGAAATAAAGCTGAAAAATTATTTCAAATATAGATAGAGACAAAAAAGATTGATATATCTAATATATGAGTTTATCATTGCTCTGAAAATTTATTCATTTATAACAATTGTAAGCAAGCTACTCGAAAAATACATGAGGCTATTGTATAAAAAATGACATTCCATTTTAAGTAAAAACAATATCAGCGCAAGTAAGATAGTAAAAAAATTATTTTGCTAGAAGCTTCAAAAGAAGGAAAGAATACACAAGTGTATGTATTGCCAAAAAAAGTATACAATACAAGAAATTCAAGAAAAATTAGAAGTCAAAAGTTTGTGAAAAGATTCTCCAAATTATTGAGTCTCATAATTATTCAAGAAAGTTGGACTGGTGACAAGAAGAAACAGTTGCAAGTAAAAAGTAAATACATGACCCACTTATTCAGAAAAATCTAGAGAAAGGATGATGCAAGCAGTGACTATAATCTGTTCAATTTTTGAAGATGATGTAAGCCAGTGACGTTAAATTGCTCTATTATTAAAGAAATAATTGTCAGTCATGACGATTTAGAGCATTTAAAATCTCTATATAATGGAGGCTTCTCTCCATTTGAAGGCAGAGCCTTCCACCCCTCTCTTCTCTTTCTTTCTTTCTCTGGTGTAAATTAATATGTGCTAGCCACTGCTGCTAAATTACAGACTTCCTTCTCAAGATGTCTGTAAGTTTTTATTTTAAGCATGTATGATCTTTTACATTTTTTTCTTATGAAGGATAATAATATTATGTTTTGTTGCATATTTCTATTCTGGTTACACTTACCGTAGGAAATGAAAGTAAAGCTGTGCTCTGCATCTTTGAAGTAATCATGTAGAGTTGTGGTCTGAATAGGATCTATATGATCTTGTCGAGTTTTTATCTTCTTTAGGAATCCATGAAGCTGGAGGTGTATGGATCAAACACTATAATAGGAATAAATAACTTAATATAATATTTTTATCATAATTAAGAAGGAAGCGTAATGAATCCTCTTGCTAAGGTTAATCTACAAACGGATTGAGGAAGAAGATCTTTTTTTTAAAAAAGAATTTTACAAAATAATAATTGATGAATATAGAAACAAAATTAAGAAATATATCGAAAAGTTTAGAAAAAATAAAAGTAAATGTTAATGAATATAATCGTCAAACGAGTGACGAAAAATCTTGAAATAAAATGATACCAGAGCCATTGTAAGCAAACAAATATCTGATTGTTTATATCTTTAAAATAATTTATTTTTTTTAAGATATGATCTTGTAATTCTATGACTATTTTATTTATAATTAATCCTAATAATTCTATAGTATTCGTGATAAAAATTGCATTTTTCTTACTTAATGTTATTTCATGTTTTTTAGCTTTATGAGATAAGAGAGTTAAATACTTTAAATGTTGAGTAATGTTTTCATTAAATATTAATATATCATCTACATAACTTAGACACAAATGAGAAAATTCAGAGAGTATGTTATCCATTCTTCTTTGAAATATTTGTGGGGCATTTTTAAGAACGAATGACGTAACATTCCATTGATAGTGAGCATGCTGAGTACTAAATGCTATAAATTCTTTACTACTTTGATGTATCATCATTTGCCAAAAACTAGATTTGCAATCAAATTTTGAAAACCATTTAGCGGTTTTAGTATGATTTATTAGTATTTCTTTATTGGGTAAGAAATATCCATCGAACTTTGTATTTTCATTGAGTTTTTTATAATTTATTATCGTTCGAGCTTTTCCTCTGAGTTGTTCAACATGATTTCTAACCAAAAAGGCAGGACTTCTATGGGGACTTTTGCTTGGTTCTATTAATTTCATTTTTAGAAGTTTTTGTATTTGAATTTGGAATTCATTTTATCTTCTGTAGTGTATTTAATTGGTCTTACACGAATAATGAGATTGGGATTAATTGGTTCTATGATTGCTATAAGTTCATCTTTTCCCCAGAATTCTAGAGGCCGAAATCTTCTTCCAAACAGTTAACGAATCAACACCAAAGTGGTGCGTTCAGAGGTTTTTTTAAACTTGACTCGTGTAAGAAGAGGGTTGCACCAGCTACATCTTAACATCGATTTCAAGGAAATTACAACTTGCTATTGCTGAAAAAGACAAATAACTTGCTTAAATGGCTCTAAATAGTAAGTTAAAAGAAAAACCATTGTACTTTAAAGCCATTTGTTAAAAAAATGTTATCATCCTGTGGTAAAAAGAAAAGAATCCCTCAATGAAACATACATCAGGAAAGATGAGGGATTATGAATGCTAACTTAAAATAATCCACTCAACAAAAACATATAATCCTCACATAGAAGAGGCATTAATAGAACCATGAAGAAGATAATTTTAGTAGCCAAATATTTTGACAGGTAGAGGTAACTGCAAAGTCATGAATACTCCATGAACCTAACAGCTAAGCAAATGGTTAAAAAAAAGCATTCATAGTTCATGCCATTGATCGTGAATCAAGCCTTTCCTCTATCGTCAGCACGACAGGAGCACATAAGATTTACCAATCCTAGCTGATTAAAAATATCAAAAAAATATAAAGAAATATTTCAAGAACAAGAAAAAAACAAATCAGCCTCAAGATTTACAGGGTTAGAGACATGTGATACCATGAGCTTCTTCATATATCATTCCACCTTGACAAGCATGATGCTTAAATTAAATACCAGAATAACAAATAATCACAAGCTACTTTATCTTTCTATTCCTGACAGCAAAATCATCTTTAAATATGCAAAGCTCAAAAGTGTTGCAGGGAAGAGAATAATATTGCTCATATAATGAAGACAAGGGGCAACCATAAAAATACAACGAATTTAAAAAAAATTACTCAGAGAAACTCCCTCGTGACCTTTTAAAGATCATTGCAAAACCATCGTTAGCATTGTATCAAACTTAAAAAAAAAATAGAAGTAACCAAAAGAAAATCCATAGATCAAACAAATGAAGAGAAGAGGGGAAAAGAGTCTCACTTTCCAATGCTTGGATGAAAGAGGGGAAGAAAGATTTGGCTAGGGTTTCGGTGCAGAGGGCGAAGCGAGCCGAGCGGCTGTTCAGCTCGATAAGAGAGGAGCTCGTGGGAGATCCGAGCGGAAGGGGGTTCCGACGAGGAGGGTTCGAAGGCTTCGGTGCAGGGGAGGAAGGAGATGAGCGAGGGCTTCGGTGCAGAGAGGAGGCGAAGAGGAGGTGAGCGACTTCGATCAAATGAGGAAGAGCAGCAAGGGTTTTGGTCGAGTGGAGAGCAGACGTGCTTTGGTTGTGGTATTTTTTTTTCTTTCAGTCGTGAGAGGTAAAAGAGTCCAATGAGCCCTCGGGGAGCCGATCAAAGCTTTTATATCCCGAGAATTAAAAAAAACGGTCCGCTATTTGGGGGAATTAAATGATTTCCATGCTTGGAGTTTTGTTTGACAAATCATAACTCATAATTAAACTATTAAAGTGGAATTGGGCGGTTAATTTTGTAATAAAAAAAATTAAATTTAAAAATTTGAGTTCGTTGACAGTCGGGCAAAAAAATGACTTTGTTATCTTTATTTAACTATCATTAAAGTTTGGCATCTCTAATTTAATATTTAATACTACTTTACAACTAAATTCGTATTTTCTTAATTCCTTTTTCTTAAAATGTTTAAAGATTTTAAATTTACTTCAAACCTTAATTACCATTTTATCTTTTTTAGTTAATTTGCAAACCTTAAAATCTTTTCTCCCTCTTTTCAAATTTCTTATTTTCTTTGTTTTTTTTTTCTTTGCGTCTAAAAGTTCCGTCAAAATTGACTTCTAAATCAAAGAACAACCTTAGGTTTTATTGATTTAGAGTTGAAATTTTAGGTCAACACTTACCTCTTTGGAATAAAAATAAAAGTAGTGAATAATTCTAATCTTGACTACGTCACTATGCTTATTGTTGACCATTTGCTCTCTCTGTCTTGTTGTCACTTATTCTTTCTCTTTCAATCTTCCTTTTTTTTCACTTCTTCTCTTGATCTTTTTTTAACTGTCTATTGCTCACTCTTGGTCTTCCTCTTACTGTCGCTAGTTCTCTTTCTTGCATCTTGCTCTCTTTTTGCTTTTCTTCGTTGCTTTCTAACCTTTCCTATCTATCTTGTTGCTCCTTTTAGCAAGTGTTGGCTTATCGATTCATTCTAATCATTGTTGCCCTGTTCGTTATTTTTCTTAGAAATACCTAAATACATACCACTCAATTTTTATGTATTTACATATCTAACACCTAAACTTCAATTTTTACATACATGACACCTTACCTATGCTAGAAAAGATGCATTTCACTTTTTAAAAGTTAGAATAATGGGATTTTCGATGTGATATGAAATATTCGAGTGGTATAAATTAAAAAATATAAAACATAGGTTATGGATTTGTAAATATATAGGAATTGTGTGGTTTGCATGTGAATGCCACATTTTTTAAATATTTTTTTAATATAAAAGCCCAAGGGTAAATATATTAATACAGAAAAAGATACAAAATTGTTGCATGAGAGGGCCTAAAAGAAAGCCTAATTCATACAAAACAACACACACAAAACTCAAATAAAGCAAAGATACATAAAGGAAAAAAAACCAAAAGCCACAGAAAGGCACAAAAGTTCTATGGACGTCCCACTTTAGTCTTCCTGCCTCTAGTTTCGAGAAGTGAGCCGACTAACAAATTAGTAAGGTGAGTACCATTGCTCGTAGTAGCCAAAGTATCATCTATCAGATTTCTGAGCTCAAGTAAATATTCATTTTTCTTCTTCCTCTTGGAGGTGTAGACCTGCCATTCCTCATCCGATGATTTACTCATTTGATCAGTAGATTCCAAAGGTGGTAGGATAGTTGTAGGTCGTTGCACATCATGATCCCCATGAGCCTGAGTAATACTAACATATTTTTGGAACTGATGAGACAGTAGTGAAACAGTAGAAATATTTCCACCTGTATTATCAGTGATAAGTTCTAAGGCAGGCGAGGTCTGGACAATCTCTCTTTCCTCCACGATAGGAGGTTCAAAAGATGGGGGAGCTACAAGTGGGACTTGAATGGTTGACATATTGTCTGCGGGGAAAGTGACGTCTTCCGGGGCATCCTTCTGATGATCAATAATGTCAAAAACTTGGAGCTGATCCGGAGGAGATGAAATCACAGCCTCTAGCGGAGCAGTTTGCTTTTTTGGTCTGAAATAGGGGTGTAGATGATGACATTTAAAACTGGAGTGTTTGAATATACAACAGTTCGAACAATACGGCGGAAAAGACTCAATCTCTACCTTTTGCCAATATCCTCAATGTTGTGTACCTAACCAAATTTCCTCAGAAGCAGGTATAGTGATGTCTCTTTCAACAAGTATTCTGGTTTCAGATGGATAAGAAATATTAAAAGTAGGAATGTCCGTCTTGAGGGGCTTTCCATAAGCTAAGATAATTGAGTACAATATCTTTTGAGAAAAATAATGAAATTTCAGACCAGAGAGACGAATCCAAACTGGAATGATTGGTGGTTTCGTCTGTGGCTCAAAATTCACAGGCCATTTCAGAATCTTCATTGCTCTATTATCAATTCATATTATCCTTCTAGCAAATAAGCGCGTAATTATCTTCATTACTAATTTGAATAAGAATGTGTCTCTCTTCTAATAGTTCAATTTTTCACTGTCCAACAAGGTGCATAAGTTCAAATTCTTTGCGAATAAACTCTATTTTGGGATGACCATATAGAAATTTCTCAACCAAATTCAGACGACAGGAGGAAACAAGTTGAATACCTTCAGCTTCTATAAAAAATATGACAGACTTCCCATTCTTCCTAACAGGTTTCTTGATGTCTTCCGCCCACTCAAACGAAGGAGGGAAAGATGGCTATGTGTGTCTGAGGCGTGGACATCCGGAAGGTCAGCTGCATACGATCCGTCTGAAGCCATCGAAAGCTTTGAAAGAAAGAAGAGAGGACGCTATGAGCGCAGAGAAGCCGCAGGTGAGCCACATTTTTTTAATATAATCCTTCTTTTGGAGGATGTATTGTTAAACTTGATTTACTAATTTAACCTTTACATGTAGTGCATTGGCTCAGACCGCCATTATTCTTAGTCAACAATGTTTGCTCCTTTCAACTTATGTTTGTGATAATCTAAGTATTGATTATATTCTTTTGCTTATGGGGTTCTTAAAATTGATTCCTAAAGTTGGGATAAGGCTAAATAGGATAATGATGGCAATAATCAACTATTAATAAATTAAATTTTGCTATTAACAGCTAGTATTATGTTTTTCTTTAAAGTTATCCTTGATCTCTGTTTGGTGAATAATGTTCTTTTAGCTATATATTATGATAAGTTTTTGAATCTTCAAATGTTTAGAAGTTCTAGTTAATATTAGTCTGTTTTTTTTTTCATGGAAGCCGAAGAAGGAAGGAAAAAATATGAGAATCCTTTCAATCCGACCCAATAAAGGGGGCAATTATATTACACTTTGTTCTTCATTTTATCATGTCTTTGTACCATGATAGAGTTTCATTCTTTCAGCATAAAAAATCCAAAGGAATCTGTTGCCCTCAAAACTGTTTTTCTTAGACCTTTATATGTATGCCGTAATGAGAAACATCACTTCCAGGGATTAACTTGAAACTATTTTTTTTGCAGATTTCAAGGTCCTCGGCGAGATATTCTGAGATTTGGAAGTTTGGGAATTGCCATGTCATGTCTACTTTTTGCTCTCTCAAACTTGAAGGTACTAAAATGGTGATGCTTTTTATGGATAACATAAAAGATTTTTCATTTAATTAGATCTCATTCTGTCTCCATTCCAATTTTTATAGGAAAGAAATAAGTAGGTTGATTATTTATTTGAAAGCCTAGAAGAGTTCAAAATCACTTAGTGCCTTGGCCTACTAGCAAGTCTCAGCCACAGTCTCAGGCCACTCTTGATAATTAGTTCTGATTTGCATGTCTCTTGCTGATTACATATTTCTTTCTTATATCCAAACAGAAAATTAGCTTAACTCTTCGTATTCTTTGCTTTTACAGTTTCTTTTATTGTCACCACATACCCTCTATCTTTTGACAACAGCTTTCGCCATGTTCTACAACTCAATCTTACTGTTGCAAAGGCCCTATCATTTCTGTTCACTTGTTTTTTGTTAACCCATCCTGAAATTCCAAAACCCAGTTTCACGGTTGTCCTTTGAAAAGCCACCTCAACAAGGTAAGCATATTCTTAATTTTTTTTGGTGCTGATTCTACAACTCTCATGATGTCTAAAGAAAATATTATTTAACACATATAATTTCTTTGAGATTTTTTTCCTTGTACCTTTATTAACCTATGAATAAACAGAGCCATTGGTGCTAAACCAATGGTGTTGGGCAATAACTACTGTAGATATGGGTTAATATGCTAATTTGATGCATTTAAGGTAAGAAGATCTCTGATAAATCCAACCAATTCTTGATTTCTGAAGTTGATTAATGATTCGAGAAACATTATGATGGCATTTAAGATGTTTACATTTGGCTGTCAATGAAACTGTTACCAACTAGTTTATTGGTTTTGTTTAGTGTTAGTTTATTATTAGTTAGTTTATCATTAGTTATACTTAAGTTAATTGTTAGTTATTTATGTTCCCTTTATCATTTATTAATACATTTGCATTTATATATTCATTAATTATTGTTTCATAAAATGATATAAGTCCTATTCTTATACTTGTGTAATAGATTTATGCAATTTAGATGGCCTTAGACGAAATCTTTTGAATTCTAGTTCTATGAAAATTTCAGCCTCTTGATGGACGTTTGGATATTTTAGTTGTGGATTTAGTTCCTTGCCTTGAGCCTAGCAAAAGCTGTCCAGTTCTTTTATTCTTCCAGGGACAAAACAAAAAATAGCACAGCTCACATGAACAGTAACTGTTTGCCCATCTATTAAAAAAAATTCATTTCAAATCGTCTACACAACTTTTCCAAGAAAATCTCAGCCACATCTATTTAATTTCAATCCTTATATTTTAATTAATTTTAGTTTTAAGTTTAATTTCTGATTCAAAGAGGCATTTAAATAATTAAAAAGTTTACCTTGAGTCGAAATTCATAAAATTCCTAATACATTCCATACAGTATCCAATTGTTCTGCTTTTCTGAATCTCATTATTTTCCTTCAACAAAATAGTAATAAACCTTCAAAATTTAGTTCTTTTTTATTCCTATTCTAATCAATCTTTTTCTCAGCAACAACCTGTAACCAAATTTCTTCAGTCTCTATGTTATCTCGTGAAAGCTCTCCCTTTTTAAATTCGGAACCCACATTTCACCATTTGTTATCCCATTGAAAAACTAATCCTTTGGGTAAATAAATCTCAACTTGAGCTAATCACCCGACCCATTTCAACTATCTGTTCAATAAGCACAAGAAAAATAGTTTCTTTTTGATTATGTCTCGAAACAAGAAGATTCATTTGAGACCAGTCTTTCCTTGTTCATGCAGACTACTTTTAGAATTGAATATCTAGAGTTGATTGAGAATATTATCCAGGATTCATGATTGGAGCCTTATGTTATTGCAGTGTTGTTTCTTTTTTTCTCTCACCTCATGATGGTTTTTATATTCATATCTCCTTGTTGGGATGAATTCTACTTCATCTTTTATCAAGATGGATTTTTGTTTTGTTTCTCCTTCTTTAAAATAGATTTAGACAATGTGGTTTTTTTTTTCTTGTATTTCTGTTGAGGATGTTGAACTTATCGATTGATATTCTTTGTTGCTTTTACCATGGGGTAGAACTATTTCTTCCATGGTCTTATGATTTATTGGGAACTGGTCTCCTATACGGTGGATTTTGTTAACTAGAAAATGCATCATAAAATCAACTTTTTTTCTTTTAACTTTTAAACTCTGTAGTATGGACTTCTTTTCAAAAAAGTGGATTGCAAAGAATCTTTTTTTTGTAGTCATTGTGCCATTGGCTTTGTTAATGTGTGAAGTTTTATGTTAGTTTATTTGCTGTTGAATTTAAGTTAATTATTAGTGGCTTTCTCATTTTCATGATTAATTTGGTACTTTCTTATTTGTCTAAGGTAGTTTTGGCATTTGAAATAAGTCTTAGTATTATAAATCTTTTGAGTTTAGCTCTTGAAAATAAGGTTTGATGGATGTTTTTTCATTTATGTGCTTTAGGAATTCAGTAGCTTGTCTTGAGGATTCAATAATCCGATGCTTCTAAGATTTTGTCTCAACCTGTGATTGGTTGTTATGCATCCTACAAATCCCATCCTGTTCTCTCTTTCCTAATTCTTTTTCTCTATAAATTCAACTATAGATCCACCTTCTTACGATCCATTCTGAATTGCACAAGCTTTGTTGTTTGTTATATATTAAAATGAATTTTAATATCTCTTAGCATGTTGAACTTGAAGATATCATTTTGATTAGGAATTCTAGAAAAATTGCATCTTGAATTTGTGATGTGTATCCCTTGTTTAATTGCTTATTGCTAGAGTGATATTTTGTTTGATCTTGCAGTCCCTCGTAGCATAAGTAAATAATTTAAAACGTAAAGTACAAATTTTAACACATATTTTCACATTTTCCTTTTTAATTTCTAAAATTTACTTGCCTTTGCAGGCCATGCAGTATGCATCTTTGAACGGAGTACTTAATCTGTTTTCATGGGGCAGAAAACCAGTATTTGGACAGAATGGAGGTAGTTTGCGCATGTTTTGCAAGATATAATTAACTTCATTACTCAATATTCATCTCTGTATTGGTGTTTATGCATTTTTCTTCACGGAGTTAACGTTCTTTATTCTGTGTTACTACCTAATTTTTACCTTGTTATATTTCAAAATGTCTCTAATATGTAACATATCATTTTAATCTCTATTAATCTCCCCAATTTTCCAGAAGTTTCATGGTTAAAATTTTGATAATCCACTTCAAATTTTTTCTACTGTATGCTCTAAAGCGTTGTTGCAACAGCCTTTGTTCAAAAACAAAAAATGGAAATACTGTTCCTTTGTATGATCATATTTGTTTCATATTTTTTAAGTCATACAATGCCAATTAATTGTATTTTTAAAATATTTTATATTTGATTGGAGAGCCCCGGCCATCTAGAATTCAACGTCTCAAAGGCTATATATCTGATTTAGAATCCAGGTATTTAGTATTTAAAAATTTTCATCTTCTCTATTGATTAGAAAGATGGTGCTTTCTTAACAAAATCTTATTTTTTATTTATTATGACCACTGTTTCTTTGTTTCTTTAGGGGGACTGCATCAACCATGCCTGAATTTCCAAACAAGCTTGACTGGCTGAACACAGCTCCACTTAAATTTTCCAGGGTTCATGATTCATAATGATAAATTTCTTTTCATAGCATGCTGATGTTGCTTATTCATTTTTGTTCTAATTGAATGTTTTGTGTGTTTTTTTTCAAATTTTTTTTGTTACTTACATAAATGCTGACATTTGGAGACCGTCTTGTATTTTTTTGGAAAGGTTGATATTTTGATTTTTATTTTGTCACCAGTTTCTTTGGTAAGTCGTAGAAGCATTTGGAGCATACCTTTGTCACTGAGCTCATATAAGTTGATTTTTGATTTTTACATTAGATCGTTGATTAATAGTGGGTTTGTTCAGTTTGGTAGTCTTATGAAATGTCCTGCATTTTCTTTTAATCGATTCAACAAGTTATCTTGTCAATGTCATGATAGGGTTTTTCTTGGCAAAATGAATTTTCAATCTTGCTAAGCTCATGTTGAATGTCATGAAGTGAACTAATCAGTGATACCGAAATTGGTATGAAGACAAGGTGAGGAGAAATACTACATAACCTCTTGTAGTTTTGTAGAATCCTGAAATTGAAAATACAACAAACTAAAAATAAATAACAATGGAAATACTAGGGAATAGAATGTAGGTGGTCTATTAGGGTTTCTTGTTTTCTGGGTGGCCATAGTAGGCCAACAACGAAGGGGATGTGGGAGTGATGCAGGAAGGGATGGCGGAAAAGTATAGGAATGGTAAATACCATCTAGAGACCAAGATACAACTGCCCATTTGGAACTCTAGGATACAACCCGTAAAGAGAGAAGGAGACACCAACAGTTTTTCCAAAGCAAATCATAGAAAAATTTGAATTCTAAATACTAACAAAAATAAATATATATTTCTACATAATTAGTAGTCAACCCCCTCTTAAAAAATACTGGCACTCCCGAGACTAGAAGCCGGTTGGCCCACAATAACCCTGGACCAAATAGGTTGTCATGAAAGTACATAACTACGAACTTTCTTATGTAAGTCCTGAACACCTGATTCATTAAGCTCAAGAAAATGCTTGGTGCATTTGACAGTCCAAAGGGCATAATTGTCCGCTCATACAACCTATCTCTTATCTTGAATGCAGTCTTCCATTCATCCCTTGATCTCATCGTGATTTGGTGATATTCATTACACCGGTCAAGATTGGAAAAATGATAATTCCTTGCAATTGATCCAGACAATCATCTAGGCGAGGTATATGAAATCTGTACTAAATGGTGATCTTTCTGATAGCTCAGCTATCAATACACATCTTCCCCGAACCATACTTCTTAGACACTATCAAAGCAAGAACAACATCAGTGCTCTCCCTCACGAACCCTATAACAATAAGGTTTTGTACTTGCCGTTGCAACTCATACTCAACTCGTCTCAATCTATAAGTAAGCATGTTTGGTAACGCCAATTCACGGATAAGGTCTATAGCATGCTGAATGTATCTAAGTGGTTGTCGTCCCTTAGGTAATTTTTCAATCATCACATCAAGGAAGCTAGCTAGTAGCGACTGTATCATCTTCGGTAATTCACTCTCCTCCTCAAAACCCTCTAGGATGGCTGAGGCCTACCGCCACTGAGGATGCCATTGTATCCGTGCGCGTAGAGTTTTTCTATCTGCCAGACAATTATGATAGTTTGTTCACTAACAACTGTGCCGACAAGATAATATCGGTCAGGGGCGAGTAGACCAGTGCTTATCTCCGTAGACATTTATAATGTTTACATTACTAATTTATGTGCCGACGAGATAATATCGGTCAGGGGCAGGTAAGGTTCTTTTCACCTTAGAAAATTGTGATGTGTAGATCTCTAAACGTTATGCCGACGGGAGCTGACTAGTAATATCTGCCAATGGTGTGTTAGATTTGTTGATGGTGATCTTCACAAATAGATGTGTATTTAAAGTCTAAAATAAAAGTACAGTTAAAGTAAATGCTTATATTAGATTGAATATGTTCATTTAGAAAATGATTATTGATGCATGCATTAACATATATCAGGTTACTTTTAAGTGTATATATCGGATTGCTTCTAAAATATGAATGACCAACATATTATGTATATATATCAAATTACTTATAAAATATAAAAGACCAATATATTGTATGATTTCTTATAGACTCACAACATGCATATTGAATTCTTTTCCTTGGATTACTGTAGTTTAGGAGTGTGATTACTCTTGGGTTATCTTTAGGTAACTCATTATGTTGTTTTAATATTATTTTTAGGCTTTAAATTTATATACAAGATGAATAGAAGAGGAGCAAATGTATATAGAATATGATAACGGTAACAAGAAATGTATAATTTCTACTTATTAATTTTAAGTACTTTCTTTAGTGGCTCTTTCATGTATTATTTTGATTATTAAATTGTTAGTGATAGAATTAAAATGATAGGGAATTGATTTCCATCATCCGACTGTTCGTTCCCGGCTTGGTTAACTCCAAGCCCTGTGTCGGGTTGTGATAATAGATATGATGAATAATTGCATAACAGAGTAAATATGTATGTTAGTAGATGCATAATGATATCTCAAAATAATGTATGTTATAAAAAATGAAATAACTTATACGTGAATGTTTGTATGTGCATGTTCAAAGGAGTTCACCACCTAATGGTACAAGCAGGGGACACAAGTGTACTTACACGTGTAGAGTTTTTCTGCCACCCCAAACAATTGTGAAAGTTTGTTTACTAACTGCTATGCCAACGAGATAATATCGGTCATGGGCGAGAAGACCGGAGCTTACCTCAGTAGGCGTTTGTAATATTTACATTGCTAACCTATGTGCCAACGGAATAATACCGGTCAATGGCAGGTAAAGGCCTTTTCACCCTATACATTTGAGTTATATAGATCCCTAACTGCTATGCCAAAGGGAACCAACAAGGCAATATCGACCAAATGTGTGTTAGGTTTGTTGACAGTGATCTTCATAGAGATAGATGTTTATGTAATGTATAAAATAAAATTAAAGATAAAGTAAATGCTTATAGATGATTGAGTCTTTTCATTTAGAAAAGGTCATTGGTGCATGAATTAACATATATTAGATTACTTACATAAAAATATGAATGACCAACATATTATAAGATTTCTGATAGACCCGTATGCATATTGAATTCTTTTTCTTTGATTACTGTAGTATAGAAGTGTAATTACTCCTGGATTATTTTTAGATAACTCATTATGTTGATTTAAAATTGTATTTAAATTTTAAATATTTGAACATTATGAATAGAAGAAGAAAAAATGTATACAAGAGACGTGAACAACAATTAGAAATATATAAATTTTTACTTATTAATTTTTAGTGCTTTCCTTAGTGCCTTTTTTATTTATTATTTGAATATTGAGTGTTAGTAATAGAAATAAAATAGCAGAGTTATACTTTTCACTGTTCGACTGTCCGTTTCAGACTTGATTAATTCCAAGCCCCGGGGCAGGTCGTGACACATGAGACGGGCTACAAAGTTCAAAATCGTGCCAAACGCATTTTGTTACGGGAGTTTGTGGATTGGACAGATCAGGAGGGCCAGACGATACTTTTTTTATGTGTATTTCCCTCTTATTTAGAGCAGGGTCGACTATTATTTACCCCAAGTCTATAAAAATGTTGTTTTCATGTTCTTGATGAGTTTTTTTTGTATGTTTCTTTTCGACTAAGCTGTCGTCTTACGGTGTTCCCCTTTTAGGGTTGTATTTGAAGGTAAAAATGTACTCTAGCTGTAATTCGCTCGAGGTGATGCCCGTCCCCCAAGAATTTGAGTGGTGCTTGGACTGTTGTTTGATCCAACAAAGATATATATCCTCGAATTTCCATCCTCAACGCCTTACCTCACTGCCGGAACCACCGGAAAACACTTATGCTGTCTTCCTGCAACTCTATAAGCTAGCCACAACGTCCTCCTCCGGCTGCCATTTTTTCCAGCCGCGGAATTTTAGCTGTCTGTCTTTGCTATCCGGCTTCCCCTCGCAGCCGGAACCTTGGGACAGCCCTTCCTTTGCTTTCCGACAATTACACGTCTTCCCACTGCTGTTCTTGTCATTCCCGCTCGTTGCCACCACCCCGAAACTGCAGGAAATCCCTGTTTTCCTGCAATACTGAACCCTCCGGACTTGGCATTGCCCTGCAAAGTCACCCCACTGAGGCCCTCCATCATTCTAGCCCCTCAGAACAGTCGGTTCTTATTGATTACTGCTGGTTACAACAATTTTCTTCTTGCTGCCTCTCCAGACAGCAAGCTGATGCCGCCTTGCCACTATTGCCCCACAGCCCTGCACCTTTCCGACATTGTCTCCACCTTTTCGAACTTGTCAACACCTTTCCAAACGTCTAACTGCCAGCACCCTCACTCGAGATCTACCATAGTTGAGGATTTGTGTCGTGTTTATTATTATTTAAAATTTCAGGGTGTCATTTTATTGTGTTTTTTCTTTTAGATGTGTTGATTGTAATCACTTATTTTGTTTCAGGAATGATAGTTATTATTATTTTTATTGTTATTTGGGTTAACTTCAGTATCATAAATATTAAAATAAAAACTCATTTTAAATAAACTAATCTTAAATAATTTATATTTAATTAAAATCTTAGTTGTATTTATTTACCAAATATAACATGTAAATTTTGTGGAAGCTTTTGGAAGCCATCAAAACGACAGTTAAGGAAACTGTTTTTCCGCTTTCTTCTTCATGAGCATTTTATACATTAGTTTGACCAAACACCTAAAGTTTGTTTCTACTGTTCAAGAAAATAGAGATCGTAACCATACGAACCTGTGAACAGTGATACCGAAATCACTAGAGATGGAGGCATAGTATAGACCTGAAGGAAATAAAATAGTAATGTGAGAATTCCGAGATACTTTTGTAGGTATGGTATGCATTCATACAAGATGCATAAAAGTGGTTAGTTAACCTAAAGAAAAACTGTATTACTGAAAGTTACAGTTGGTATTTCATAAATGTGTAATAGGCCTTAAAGCTCGTGTCTAATTGTCTTGGGACCTTGAATATAAATTTTGAACAGCTCCTGTCAACGCAAAAACATCAAGTCTGAATTTGAATGTTAAGTCTTTTTTTTTTTTCCCTTTTTTTTAATTACTCTTAGGCTGCCTTGTTTAGTGGAAATGGGAAATCCACTTCACATTGTAGTGAATGACTACTAAAAATGTTTGATGGGTGGAATCTTGCAACCTTTTAGATATAATACTATTCTAAATCAATTTCTCCTTTTGCTGCAGAATCTGAAAGGTAGGGTGGTTTTGCTGGACTTCTGGACATATTGCTGCATCAATTGCATGCATGTGTTGCCTGATTTGGAATTCTTAGAAAAGAAATATTCCGATAAGCCTGTAATGCTCTGATCATCTGAATTATTTCTTTGTTTATTAGTGGATATTTTTTTTATTCATTCCGGTAGTTATTCAGATTTCTAAGCCCATTCT
>JXCR01073724.1:23513-66148 GCA_002079205.1 Phalaenopsis hybrid cultivar | reverse complement strand
TATACTAATACGAAATACATAATGACAGTATATATATATATAACTGAGCGTTTTAGATTGCCTAAATGGTTGTTTTTCACATATAAGCCATCATCGTTGTTTTCTCTCTTGCACCTGTAAATGCTTATAGTGGTGAAATTTTCCAATGTCAAATTCAAGTCTGCGTTGTTCAGGAATTTACGTTCACCAAGATGGATGCTGATGGTGGAAATACCAAGATGGCGATGAACTCCTTGTCAACAAGTCTCAAAAATATAACTGACATAGTCTAATTGCAGAACTAGACAATGTGATAGAGAATGGAGAAACGAGCACAAGAAGTTAATGGAGGAGGTGAGCACAAAATAGGATCAAATGTATGGTGACAATCTAGAGGTTATATGAGAATGTCAATTTTCGTTGATGAAGAATGTAGAAATTGATTTTGGTGGTTATTGTGTGACCACTGAAAGTGCACCAAGATCTTTGAGAAGTGCTTCTTTGCCATCATCCACATCATGTCTAGTAAATTATACGTGACAATAAAGCGCAATGACTAAACTAGAAACCGTGGGACAACTTTGATATCATGAAGGACATTATAAAGAAGAAACATCATGATATTAGTTTGTCCAACTCATGAAAGAGTTATATGCAGAGAAGCACCTAGCTGTTGTAGAGATTTTATTTGGTTGGGAGTTTGAAATTATTTAACTTTTTTGTCATTATAATATAATCTGTTTTTATATAGAAACAGGGGAACCTGATTCTTTCTCTTCTGTTCTGCTTTTCATTTTTGCCTTTATTTAGACACTTGCACTATAGCAAAAGAAATAAACTTATTTTCAATTTCTGTAACATGATATTTTTTGCTTGACTAAGGCCATTGATAGCTCTTTGTATCCATATATCACATAAACTCAATTGCCCTTCTAAATATCACATTACATCAATTGCTCAGATATGAAGTAACTGTTTGCATGCTGCCCTTGCTTGCCTTGATGTCTTGTAGTGGCTGGTTCAGTCACATACTACACATGCAACTCTCTTGACTGCCCTGTGCTCCTGATTGATCGCTTGTTTTGGTGCCCAAATTAACCTCTGCTTGCTTTTTGTGCCCGTTTACCTCCTTGCCTTGCCCACCTGTCAATTCCTCTCATTTATGCTGTCTTTGTGTTTGCTCTTTTTGCTCTCATGCTTTGTTTATTCAGCTCTGCTCATAGACCCTCGTGCCTTGTAGTTTTTTTTGTACCTATACTCCTTGTTTGTACTTCTGCTTGCACATGTGAGTGTTAAATAATTTTATATTGGTGATTGATCCTTTGTAAACTTTTTTGATGGCCTCTCATAAAGCAAGAAATATCTATAATATTTTAATTGGAGAATTATATGACTTGAATTAAGGATGAATTTTGTCATGATGCAATGTCATATCTCAAATTAAATAATACTCTTGTCCTTAAACCATGGATTTAAGGAGTTTATGCTAATTAAATATTATTAGAGGCAATTTAAAATTTCAAATTTAAAATTATCTCCTTTAAATAATGATTTAATTTAATGAGTTATATCCATGAGTATTATCCATTATGTATTATTTCAATTTTAAAGATGATATAATTGACCTTATGCAAGAATTTATTAACTTAGTTTATTATTGTAAATTATTATTTAATGGATGAAAATATGTATTGGTATTGTGATCTGGCCCCATTTATTTTACCACAACAACAATAAAGCCTTAATCCCAATATGCGGGGTCGGCTACATGAATCCTTTTTCTCCATTTATTTTACCACGAAAAAAAAAACCAAATAAGAAAGGATTTACATCTTGGATTATTTCATTTTAAAACCTAATAAATCAAATCACAATATCCATCTCAGCAGTCCATCTAACAATTCGACGACTGTTTTTCCTTCTTTTGAAATTGCTAGCATGTGTTCATTTAATGTCGCTACTCCCCTTCTATCCAGGGATGTCCGTAAGCTATCATATCATGATAGGATGGTTTAAGGGGACGGGAGGTTGCAGCATCTACAACTTTCTCCCTAATCTGATTTATAATCATGCAACAAGCCAAATATGTCAATTAAGTTTTTTAAAAATTTGTCAAACCAATCCTTTGGTCTAAGATTTCAAAAGTCTTATTGTATGAAAGAATATATATAACAAAGATCCAATTTTAGCTGTTTCTTTAATGAAAAGTCAATTTATCTCTGCATGTTTTGTCCGATCATGATAGAAAGAATTGTGTGCTATTGTCAGAATTTACATATATAAGAGTTCTGATTATTTATTGATGTTCTTCTAAAGTAGCTTAAGCTAAAATTAATTGGTTAATTCCATTGGCCATTGATTTGAGTTCTGTTTCAAAACTACTACTTACCAAAATAATTCTAGGTAAATTTTAGGCAATGAGATGCTATAAATATAGTTTTTATCTTGGCTTTCTAATCAAATCAATATAATTCAAATTATAAAGCATGTCTTTTATCTCTCTTTCTCTCCCATTAATCCTATTGCCAGAAATTTGTATGTTCACCTCTTTACATTTTTCGGCATATCTTTCTTGCTTCTATCAATATTGAGCAATGCAAGTTCTATTTCTCATTGACTCAATTATCTGCAAATTTACTATTGATTACTTTGGATGATTTGACTTCCATTGCGTCCAAGATGCTTCAAAAGATGTAGTTCTTCTCCCAATCTTTGAAACGAAGAATGATTTTGCCTGTGGATATATCTTAATTAGGGTTTTCTATTTCTATTTTCTTACTAATTCACACTTTTTGATCCTCATGTCATCTTGAAAAGCTTTTTAATGATTATTACATTAATCTCATAGGAAACCCTAAATCTTTGCATTGCCTCTTGTATACGATGACTTTGCATACAACAAAAAGAAGAAACTTTTATCCCACTATGTGAGGTTGGCAATGCTGACTAGGCATGTATGGAAAAAAATTGTATGTTAAGAAATCTACTATATTTTTCATACCTTTGATTTTGTTTCTGAATTCCTGCATAAAAGGTTTAGGCTCTTTAATAAACTTTTGTTATTAAAAATTTTATCAATTTTTATACAATTCAACTTCATTATTCGCTAGTAAAATTAATTTCGTAACAAAATTGTGCTGTGTTGTGGAGTTGATTTTGCATCATTGATTGACTTTATTTGCCATTAATTATTTCTGAGGACAACTAATTAATTAAAAACTTCAAAATTTATGCAATTCTTGCAGTCTTTGAAAGATATATTCATGGTACTACGCCAATTAGTATGCTTCGTCTTATTTGTTCCGATAATATTCCCTTGCCTTCTAACTTGTTGACAAATCGCTTGATCTTTCTGGTAATAGTAACAAACCTAATAAAATTTGAATTTCTTGCAAATTTTGATGAATCATTATATTTTTTTTTTAAAATACTATGTTGAGGACACATGCATTCCTTTATTCGATTGACTTGTGTTTGGGCATGCTAGACAGTCAAACAATCTGACTTGTTTTTGTTGTTTACTAAATTGCTAAGATTTGAATTTTCTTTGAATGGTTTTGGTTGTTGTATTGTATGCCTCGTCTCCTCTCCTATACTAATACGAAATACATAATGACAGTTTGCTACTTATTTTTTCATTCACTTGCATTCCTTCGGTGCAGTTCACTGTTATTGGAGTGCATTCTGCAAAGTTTGATAATGAAAAAGATCTTGAAGCCATTCGTAATGCTGTCCTGCGCTATAACATCACTCATCCAGTAAGTAAAATGTTTAATTTCACTGTAATGAGTGAGGAGATTGTTGCTGCTGTTATGCTTTTTTGAAAGGCAAGATGTTAGCTTTACTGTTTTTTTATTATTGTTGTAAAGTAATAATACCAGTACAATTTATGTTTTAGTCATGGTATATGCTGTGTTTGAATTTTTTTGAAATGATAGCAACACAAATATCATAAACTAAAACATGTAAAATTTTCAACCACTAATATATGATATTGAACTTTAAATGCAAAATGTCTCACCGTTGTGATAAGAAAATTGGATTTTATAGATTGAAACTCTGGGGCATGAAGATGATTAACTAAACTATATTTTGCTTGGGAAACCTTAATAGGTCCAGTTTTCTGATAGCATGAAACCAGGACCGTATGTCTGTTCTTGAAGCTGGAACTTTCATTGCTTAGGATAATAGCTTTTGGTTTAATAACTAGGAAGTTATGTTTATGTTACATATTTGTGCACTTCTATTAATGCTAAATTTTCTTGTCGAATTAATTTAGTTTCATTAAAAGTATTAAAGATGGTGTCGGATAGCTGTAGGTCTGTTATAGAATGTGGTTGCATTTGGAAAAAAAAAATTGAACCAGTTTTCATCCACGTAAAATTTGTTACTCGTCAACCTATTAATGAATATCGATATTTTATTGTGGTTGTTTATATTTTATAATGAGTAGAATTTGTCGCAGAAGGAATGCTCTTAGCAATTGAACTATTTTTAGTATGATACTATGATTTGTACTCCGAATATTAGAGATAGAACAAAATGTTATTTTTCTATGTTTACATATAGTTCAGCTGGGCATCTTCTGTATGGTTGTTTATCTTGTTTTTTCATATGCCATGACATTATCTTCTTGTCCACTTAATAAATGGAGATTTAGTTTGCAGTCTGTAGCTGAGAACATCAGTTTGACTTTTAATTAAGGTGGTCAATGATGGAGATATGTATTTATGGCGAGAACTTGGGGTGAGCTCTTGGCCTACGTTTATTGTTGTTGGCCCTACTGGAAAGATTCTAGCTCAATTAATTGGGGAAGGCCATCGCAAGGTATTTTTGTTTGTTGATTTCATCTCCTTAATCAGTAAGTGATACAGCAATCCATTCTTTTTACAATGCCTATGTAAAATGTATCAGTTTTTTCTTGCTTCATATTTCAAACTTGTCTGTGCATGCTTTCTTGTTGGAATTAGGAATGACAGTTTTATTACATTATCCATGTAGTGTTCCTGATGAAGTCATTGAAATGGTACTCTTTTCAATCATTTTTTGCCACAATTTTTCTATCAGCATTTATATGGCTGAAAATTTTTTCACAGATTTCCCCATGCTATTTTCGTTGAAACTGAGAGTGAGGGCTGTGTAAGGTTTATGATTGTCGGCAGCTAAAAAGTCTGGGGGGGTTGCCCGTAAGAAGCTATCGGTCGCTGGAAGTGAAGTCCCGTCGCNGGTCTGCGAAACCGTTTTATTTGCCGACAAGTTCTCCTATTTAATACAAAGAATTAAATAGGATTTATTTTAGACTGGGTTCGGAAAAACTTCCTACAAGGGCAAAACCCCTATAGTTAATTACATCTTAAATGACCGAAGTCACCTAAAAAAACTCTCGATAAAAATCAGAGAGTTAATTACATCTTAAATGACCGAGGTCACCTAAGAAAACTCTCGATAAAAATCAGGGAATAATGCTTAAGCTGGGTTCGGAAAAGCTCCCTATAAGGGCAAGCCCCTATAGTTAATTACATCTTAAAATATCACCTAAGAAAACTCTCGATAAAAATCAGGGAATACTGTCTTCAAAGAAGTCAAAAGGATAGGACTTTTCAACGAAATCGGACAAAGATGTGTGAAAAGGGAAATGCTCGAACGTGGAACAATGTTGAGGAATCTAAATGAAGAGAAACTAGGGGAGACCACAGATCCTGAGGAGAACCTCAGTGATTTCCCAGTCTATCCTATGATTTGACTTCAGTTTCGAGAAGAAATTATTAAAGATTTTCATCCTACCAATTTTATTTAATTAGAGCTTATATTTGCGTGACATGGTCACACAAATCGCCTGGATATGAGGGTTTACGTCGTATCAGGCGACAACCTCGGAACCTAGAACGAGTTTAGGGCTTAAATCGTATGTTTACGTCGTATCGGACGACAACCTCGGAACCTAGAACGAGTTTAGGGCTTAAATCATACGACAGTTATTTAATTAGGGCTTATATTTGCGTGACAGGGTCACTCAAATTGCCTAGAAGATATGAGGGCCGTCGTATCGGACGACAACCTCGGAACCTAGAACGAGTTAGGGCTTAAATCGTACAACAGAGTAGGGCTTATATTTGCGTGACAGAGTCACTCAAATTGCCTAGAAGATATGAGGGTTTACGTCAGTTAAAGTGTTTCATCCTGCCAATTTTATTTAATTAGGGCTTATATTTGTGCGACAGGGTCATGAAAATATTAAAGTGTTTTATCCTGCCAATTTTATTTAATTAGGGCTTATATTTACGTGACAGAGTCACACAAATTGCCTAGAAGATATGAGGGTTTACGTCGTATCGTATATTTGCGTGACAGGGTCACTCAAATTGCCTAGAAGATATGAGGGTTTACATCGTATCAGGTTTAATTAGGGCTTATATTTGCGTGACAGAGTCACACAAATTGCCTATAAGATATGAGGGTTCACGTCGTATCGGACATTGCGTGACAGAGTCACACAAATTGCCTAGAAGATATGAGGGTTTACGTCGTATCAGGCGACAGCCTCGGAACCTAGAACGAGTTAGGGCTTAAATCGTACAACAGAGCTATATGAATGCCTAAAGAAATGGTGGAGGATTTATGTTGCGCTAGGCAAACAAACTCGAAATCTTATGTATCGTTGTTTAATTTCTAAGAAAAGTAATGGCTTTGTTTGGGCAGACATGTTCTGCTGTTGAAGATGGTTGTGCTGCCCACCGCGCTAGCTCCAAGCTCACCAACATGACGAGTTTAAGTTTTCTAGGGTGTCCAGTTATGGTGTCAAATCAAACGGCCCTATGGTTGTAGTCCTCTAAACATCCTATATAAAAAGGAAAACATGCTTAAAGCTATATAATATGAAATGTGCAATGCATGAACAAACAGTAGAATGCATGTGAAACAGTAGCAGGTAGGAACAAGAACAGTATAACATGCTATACAAGAAGAACAGTAGCAAGTAGAAATATGAATAATATGACATGCTATATAGTACAGTAGCAGTTAGGAACAGAAATAGGATAACATGCTGTATAGGAAGAACAGTAGCAAGTAGAAACATGAATAATATGACATGCTATACAGTACAGTAGCAGGTAGGAACAAGAAAATAAAGTACTGAAAAATGTAAAGTAAACCTGTAAGCCCGTCAGATCCGATGTTCCTTAGGTATAGCAAGCCTAAATGCATCTCAAAAGCGAAGTCCGGAAGAAAAAAAAAAGCGTCGTCCAAGAAATCCGAGGAAGAGCAGAAAACTCGAGAAAATTAACGAGAAGAGACTCAAGTAAAAGAAAATCCTCAAAATCCCGGAAAAATCCCGAAAGAAAGGAAAAATAACACGAGTGCCCTGTCTCAAAGCTTTGATAAAACAAAACAACGAGAAGTTCGGATGAGGGGGACCGCAAACACTCGTATGGGACTAGGCTTAGCTATGTATTTATTCTCGAGGGTCCACGAATGCTACTTGGTCACCCGAATGTAAAGAACCCGCCACTCGTCTAGAAGGGTGTCTTGAACCTCACTCAGAGGGTTATTTCCCAGCCTAAATAAGTATTCGTCAGGTGGACAACCAGCTTTAAAGTACGTTTTATGTTTTAAACATGCACACAAATTTTAAACATGCAAAGAAGAGTTATCAATTTTTTGTTCCGTGGAAAAGTGTGTTGTTTTGCTTGAAAAGGATTTATCAAAACTTATATATATCTTTTTTTTAGAAATTTTTGTTGTCCACGAGTCGATTACACTGTCGGGCGTGAGACTGCCAATTATCTAAGGAGGTTCAAACCAACTCCCGTTATACTTATGTCGGTGAAGGATGCCATATCTTATTGTTCATCAAATGTCTGGATCTTGATGTTATATGATAGGACATCTTTCTGCTCTATCTTCGGTATGCCTTAATCATTAACGCCGTACGCCCCAAAACGACTACTTGCGACCTTACTTGATGGTTTCATGTATAACAAAAGGCTATACGCGGACACTTATGCATCAGACATAAGCATCGAAAAATCGAACCAAGAAGCAAGGAAAGAAAAGAACAAAACCGAAAAGAGAGAGGAGATACTGATCCATCTAAAACACCAAAAAGGAGAATGAGTCAGTTCTCAAAAACTCCTATCGAAAAGACCTGGAAAAGTAGGGCCCGAGGTCTTTCCTAACAAACATAAAATATCCCTTTGCGCTGATTTTCCAAACCCCAAAAACGTAGGATTATTCAAATCAACCAAATGCTCTCCCAAATAAAGCTTGCAAATCTTCCCCAGATCCCAAAGTTGATATCAAAATCTTCAACTTTTGAATTAATTCATAACCTCACATATCAAATAAGCGTAAAAATCTTCCCATAAAACCACATAAATGCTCACGATCGGGATCACTACAAAGAGATGAACTGCAGGTAAGACTCACGGCCAAGGCAACCCGAGGCACAGGAGGAGAGAAAGCTCGCGGCTGAGGCAAACCCAAATCACTTCTCTACAAGTTTTGATATACATAGGAGAGTACAAAACATCAANCAAGTGATTTAAACTCAACAAGGGGGGGGGGGGGAAGTTAAACTCAAGAAACTCCAATGGGTCTCATGGGTAGGAATAGGAACCAAGGCTAGCCAACCACCTCCAAACCACCTCTCGGGTAAGGGTTGAACAAAGCAACACAACCCCCAACTAAAGCCAAACCGAGCCCAGCAGAGGCCAAACAAAGCAAACACAGCCCCCAATCTAAAGCCAAATCGAACCCAGCAGAGGCCAAACAAAGCAAACACAACCCCCAACTAGAGCCAAACCGAGCCCAGCAGAGGCCAAACAAAGCAAACACAGCCCCCCAACTAAAGCCAAACCGAGCCCAACAGAGGCCAAACAAAGCCCAAACATTGATACAAATTCAAGTTTTAATAGAAATTAAAATCTCAGCCACTTCTAAACAAATCGAAAATCAGAAAGAGCCCAAAGTGAGCTTCTTAAAGCTAGCAAAGAAAACTTCAACACCTCAACAAAAGGTCAACATCTCATGCTTCTGCAATGAAAACCGAGCACCAACAAAAGCCCAAAGCCGAGCCATTCAAGGCCCAAAACTGAGCCCAACAAGGACCAAAACCGAGTCCAGCAATATCAAACTCCATGCTTCCAAAAAAACACAGGGTTCTAGCCATTTCAAACCAAAACCGAGCCAAAATCGAGCCAAGTGAGGGTCAAAAATCAAGCTGCAACTAAGACCTCCAATATTAAGCCACAATGAAAGTTAGAGCAATGTCCTCATGCCTTTAAAACCTCTCAAAATAGAATTACCACATGCTCGTAAAGTGAATATCTTGAAATACATGAAAGTAAAGCATGCTGAATATCTCAAAATACAAGAAAACAAACTTCACTAGCATGCCGTTTCATCCATTGAGCCGAGCAAGAGAGGCTCGACAGAGAGAAAAACAGTGAGTAAGCAAGGCATTGAGGAAGGGGAGGGGAGAAGGAAATATATATCTCCTAGCCCCTTAAATGTCATTCCCATATAACAGATGTATAAATAAGGAGTAAGAACATATTTAGGAATGAGGCAAGCAATAATCTCCCTATTCTAGCATGCTTGCAAGAGGAGTAAAATTGTTCTAAAGCCGTGCTTTAATTATCCAAATCGCTACCAACATAAATGTGATGCGATAAACAGAAAACATGCCATATCTCCACCGCTTTAAGCAAATATCCAAATCTAAATCCTAAAACATGCTCACATTTCATCCTTCACATGCTTTTAAAGTGAATACCTCAAAAATATATGAAAGTAAAGTGAACCAGCATGCTGTATCATCCAACAGAACCAGGTTCAAAGGCTCGGCAGAGAGGAAAACCGAAAGGAAACAGGACACCAAAGAAAAGGGGGAAGAAGAGGTACCTCCTTAATGCCAATGTAAAACACTGCAAAACAAGAATTCACCTCAAGGAAAAGCTCTCACAGAAATCCCCTTTCCAATCTCCTCACAGCCAAAATTTCTACTCTCCTCTTTCGCAAACTTTTCTTCAACAACCCTAAAAATCTCAAAAGAAACTGTGTTTATAGGCAGAGAATAGAGGAGAAGAGAAAGAAAACCACCCCCAACAGTCCACAACACTCGAATTGGGCCAAAGAAGAAAAGGGATGCGCTCTCTGCTCACAGAAGGCGAAGCCACCGAAGCATCTCGGACCGAGCGGCAAGCCTAGTGGCAGCGAGGGAAGCATCGGGAAGAATAGAAGATTTGCCATTCGAGTGTACCAGGGAACAAGCTTCCCAGAGTCAAACTACCAAGAAAAGGAAAACCACAGCTCAGGGAGACTGGCACGGCTTCGGGAAGGAAGGCCGCGGGCAGAAAGTGTTGGGCAAGGACGAATGAGAAGTCAACTTTCTCTCGCGTGGAGGAGGAGTTTGATTGGCTCGAGACCGAGAAAGGGAAAGGGCCAGGCACGCGAACGGGAGAGGTAAAGGAGGCAGAGCTCGAGTGCGTNTAAATTTTTTATATATAATTATTTTAAATTATTTTATATTTAAAAAAATAACGATTCGAACACGAACGAACGCATCACTGTCCGTATTTGGTTCATTTAATTAACCGAACGAAAAAAATTTGTTCATGTTCGTCTCGCTTACCTATCGAACGAATCGAACACAAACTCATTGACGAACCGAACACGAACTGTTCACGAACAACTAGCTTTCTTGACTGCCCTGCGGAACTATTTAAACTCAATTTATAAACGATAAAAAAAAATTAAATTTTATTATTTTAAAATTGTTTAAACAAAATTGGAGCCGAACACGTGTTTGAAAATGGAGCCGAAGCTTGCTCTGAATCACACTCTTCCACATAAAAATATGGTTCTCTCAGAAGTTGACAAGTGGCCTCACTCATTTTCAATTGAAATTACTTTCCTATAAATAAATAAATAATTAATTAATTAATAATTAATTTTTCTTTAATTATTAACAGGCTGTTTAATTTGGTGACATAAAGCAATATAAATAAATAAAATGATATATTTAGAATATTTCAAAATTATTTGATTTGCCTAAAAATAAATACATGAGGCTACATTTTTTTTGCATTTGATTGAAGTGGATTTAAATATAAAACCCAAATAAGTGAAGTAAAGAACAATGGCTCAAAGCAATGTGTGATTGTTGGTCGTAGGGATAGCTGTATGATTACTTGGTAGGGCTGTCAAAAAAGCTCATTGTCTGCGAACAACTCGCATTTAGGCGCTGTTTGGTTCGGCTTCTGCTGCGCGGCGCGGCGTGCGACAGCGGCTTCGTTCCGCATTTNTCAAAAGTTTTATTCGAGCCTTCAATAGGTAACAGTGCAAGCGATGTGAATTGTGACGATCGGACGTGTCGATTCTCCGAATTGCGAAGTTTGTGCACCCTAAGACTTAAAAGGTCCTATAAGAATCTCTTTTGGGTTTCTTCGTGTTGGTTTCACCCTTCTAAGTGCTAGAAGTCGATACCACACACGCGAAACTCCAAAAGGGGACAGAAGTAGGTTCAATTTCTAAAAGGAGGCGGGTCCCATTTCTAAGGTTCTAAGATAGTCAAAGGGAGATCCCTAAGGCTAGATCCTAAATCCTAGGAGGAAGACTAGACCTCACTAAAAATGAGGTCAACAATGATATGATGCCCTCTTTTTTAATATTTGTTTTAAAGTAAAATAATTATCAGTAATATTTGCTTTGATACTATGTACTTTTCAAGATGTCAAATTTGAGGTGCAGAGTAGTTAAATATTAGAAGTTATTTAAAGGACACCGTGCTCTCTTGCTTGTTACAAATGAGACCATTGAAATTATCATTATTCTGTTGATGCTTTGTCAACTGATATTATTTGCATCCTCTGTTGACTTAAAATCACTCGACCGTTTCTTTTCAACTACAACAACAACATCAAGCCTCATCCCACTGAATTGTTTCGTTTGTTTTTTAAAATCTATTTTTATTTTTGTAAATGTTTCTTTGTTGTTTTTATTTTTATATTTTTCAGGATCTTGATGATTTCGTAGATGCAGCTCTTCAATTTTACATGGAAAAGAATCTATTTGGTGCATCACCTATTCCACTGGCCCTAGAGAAAGATGAAGATCCTCGTTTATTTATGTCCCCATTAAAATTCCCTGGGAAGCTTGCAGTTGATGCTCTTAATAACAGAGTCTTCATCTCTGACAGTAATCACAACCGCATTGTGAGTTTCATAGTTTCTTCCTTCACCGATCTACCCTCCCTCCTCTCCTCTAATCCCAAATTTACATTCAATTAATAATGACTGAAGCTGTCTCAACAATGATGCTTCTCAATGATTTAGATGTCTAGATATGCTACAAAACTATGAATGATTCTTTGCAGGTCTATATCTTACATTCTCATAGCTTAATGTCTTTTGCTTCTGGAATCTAGGTTGTAACAGATCCTGACGGAAATTTTATTATTCAAGTTGGAAGCAGTGGGGAGGAGGCTTTACGTGATGGTTCTTTCGATGATGCTTGCTTTAATCATCCACAGGTAATACTTATGCTAGTGACTTCGAAATCTACACCCTAGTACAAGTATTAATTTGTAAAGTTATAATAAACAGAAAAATATGAAAATTGTCTATATGAATGCCTGACAAAAATAGAAAGGACAAATTGTGAAATGATTTTTAGAGGATTTGAAGATAATTATAATAAGCATGTAATATACAATAAAACATGAAGTTGTACTAGTGAGATAGGCTAATAAAATTAATGTAAAAGGACTAGGAAAGTAGCCTGAAAATAATTTGTGCAGAATATGTTTAATTTTCTGAAAATAGTTTTAACACCTAATTTAGTGTTGTTTACTTCAATAACTATTCCAATAGGACCTTACCTTAGTTTTTGTTGAATGCATTGGCAAAGATGGACAGTGGACATAGGGTTTCAGAAAACTAATTTGAAATGTATCTCCCTCATGAAAACCATTTAAGGGTGACTTGTTTCACAAAAGGGATCACACTGATATTTTATAACATAAAAAATACTTGAAAAGAACCCCACATCACCAAATTCAATGTATGGGAAAAAGATAATAACTCACAATCATTCACGGTGTGACGCTAAGCAAGACACTTTCTTGTGAATATGCCTGGATGTTGGAATTCAGGGGCTCGTGCGCACTTGTGCCCGACACGAGGGCGCTATGGCCGCGTGTGAGCGAAAAATGCTGCTTGGCAACCGCTCAACTTAGGTAGTAGAAGGATCGAGCAGTCATTCCTTGCGCATGGTTCCCTCTTATGTGGAGTGAGACCTGCTCCTCTTTACCTTAAGACTACATATATTTGTTATTTGTGTTTTAGGTCACTTTTACTCATATTTCAATCAGAACAGCCACTGACATTGGTGTTTCCCTTCTAGGGCTATATACGATGACGAGCATGTGCTTCGGCTATAACTTGTCCAATGTGGTAACCTTCTTCCAAAGGTCGAGTGGTGCTTTAGTTGTAGCTTGTTCTCGAGGTAGTATTATCATCGACATTTCCTTCCCCGCACCCTCGGTGCCACACCTCTTTCCTTGTTGAAATCACCCAGGACAACTGCTGTTGCTGTTCTTTTCTGCAGAAGTCCTCTTTCTAGCCACCTCGCTTCCACAATCCCTGCTATCTACCTTTTGAATAAACTGCCAGTCCGCCCTCTTGCTGTTTCTGACAGCCAAGAACGTTCCAGCCTCCCATGTCCGCTGCCCTCGTCGTCCCAGCCCTCCATCCTCACTACCCGCGCTGTCCCAGCCCTCCAATGTCGCTGTCGCAGCACACAACACCTTCCCTTCACTGTTTTTCTTCTTTCCAGCCCTCAAACAGCAGACTTTTTGCTGTTCGGACTGTTGCTTTTTTGTTATTTTGCTATTCCAGCTGCCCATAATAGTTTCTAAAGCAATAATAATAATATATGCTCTTTAGCTTTCTATGAATATTGTTGGCTGTTTCGTTTTAATTGAGGGTGCGTTTTGGTTGATGGTCAAGTAAGAATGGAATATAAGAAGCCATAGGAGATTATAATGCATGGGAACCAAATCAATGTTAGAAATAACAAGTGAATTGTATTTGGGTTAAATTAAGGTATCAGTTAATTATTTCATAAAATCTTAGGAAATTATGATTCCAAGTGGTTTACATTTGGCCTCGAGCTCTAGGTGAGCTTGAGGACACTCCTTGTAGGACTGCTCCATCGATTCACTTGAAATAACTGTGCTAAATTAAAAATAATAACTTTATGTAGGATTTCCATGTATTTCCTTTGACATATGATTGCATTTAAAATTTCTTCATTTTGTGAATGCCTGTTCTTGTTGGCATAATTGTAAGCTTGAACTAACACTGTCAATGTTTATGATTTTTACCATTTTATTTATATGATGAACATATTTATGAAATAGTTTCTTGCTGGCATTTATATACTATTGTTCATGCATATTATGCATGGTTTATCTTTGTCGAATGATTATTACAAGAGTTATGCTTACATGAATGTCACAAGTATTATGATAGGTGGGCTATTATATGAATGCTTGCAAGTACAGATAATAAGGAACACAGGAATTCCTAACTTTTGGTATTCAAATGTAGACAAATCCGAAAACTATTGATTGTACAGAGAAAAACTTGGGAACCAAATTATTAATAACTACTATGTTGGGAGGGTCCATACGTTTATCGATAGTTAATTTAGTCTTCAAACTGTTTGACGACCCAATGACACAAACATAGTCAATGCATATACAATTGCAAGTGACATTCCTATGATTATAGTGATTGTAAAATTCTCATGGGCATGCCCTTTATTGGACATAAATGTATGAAACACATGTTTTATACAATTTTCATGATTTATTATATCTCTTGCTTTTTTTTAAATGTATTATATGATTAAAGCATGTTGTGATATGTTCTACTGTTAGCATATGAGTTACAAATGATCATGCACGTTGTCTTTCTTTCTATGTATAAAATCATACTTTAGCCTTAATTATTTGGCTAAGTTTGTAGCTACTCTCTTACATTATGGATTTTCAGGAAAGAGGCGATGTTGTATTGCTTTTGTATTCTATAATATTTGTAATTGTATAGAATATTGGGTACGTTTTTTTTATATGTTGGATTTCTCAGCTCTGTATACGATTTTTCATGGTTTCACGTATATGAGATGTGTATGAATTATAAAATGAACTGGATTAAGAATGTTTGTGATGAGTGAGCTTGACTGATTATTACCTACTAAGTCCTGATTATGCAAGTCAGGACGAGCAACGTTTAGAATTTCTTCTAATTGAGTCATCAGCCTCTTTCGCACCATTATTGACCCTCAATTTGGATATGACAATTTTACATTCTAATAAATATCAAATTCAAAGATTAAATTTTTGAAAAGTTTGCTATTGCTTGAGAAAGACATTTGATCGCTTTGAAAAGTGTGCAAAATGTACTTTCAAATTCAAACCCATCATTATTCAAGCATGCATTCCAGAGGTTTTATCTGCACATATGGTGGGTTGTAGTTTTGTATTTCTTTCCTCGCCCTTCATAAAATAAAGTTGGAGCTAACAATAGTTGTGCTTTATAGTTCTCAAATTTTTAGAAATTAAAAGCAATTAAGAACAACTTTGCTTATAAAGTATGGTTTGCGTCTTTTTTTAATATGATCCTCTTCATGTTGAACACTAAAGTTGATTTTGTATACATTTCAATAAATGTTTATTCAAACAAAAGAGTGCTATTTAATACTCATGCTTTCATTCTATATAAGCAAAGTAGTGTTATCATAGTCTCTAGAATCAAAAGCTCAGCTATTAATTTGTTGAAGATTTTTATTTTTGTATGAGATCTTCTAGACCTTTCTTATTATTTTTTTTAATGAAAACTCTATAGCTTGCCTATTTTACAATGTCTGTAAATTTCAAACCCAACCTCTGTAGTTAATTGAGCATAGCTAACATGATTACAATAATGAATTTTAATCTTCTAGCCATCATTATGATAAACTGTTTGTCAAACATTACAATCAAAATTGCCCATTCTATCAAAATCAATCTCTTAATCATGGAGAGAAATGGTTTATGCCAAATTTTCTGATACTAGTGTTAACCCAAATAATCATTAAGAAAGCGGATGTTATTACTGAAATCAAATATGAGATTATGACCCAAACACACGTGAAAGGGAAAATAGTTATAGACAGGACACACAAATGTCCATAAGGGTGGATCTTCGGGTGGTGGTAGGGATTTGGAAAGGTGGCGTTGAGGTAGAAGAGGGGTTGAACTTTTGGGAAACAGGGCCACAATAAGGGTGGCTTGCTATCCTAGGAGGAAGCAAGTAGGAAAGAGCGGAAACAACAAGAGGACGACAAGATAAGCGACAAAACCTTTATGTTTGGGTGGCAACAACAAAGTAGGCGGATGACTAGTAAGTGATGTCTGGTTAAACAACGGTAGTTTGCTGTTTAGGGGTGGCGGTAGTAAAGTAGAGGGCTTTTGGGGTGGCTATGTGGATTGAAATTTGTTAGGAATGGCTGGGACAACAAAGTAGCAACAATAGCAAGTGGTAGGGACGATTGGGGGCCTTGGAATGGGCAAAGACAACAACTTGTTGTTCTGAATGGTGGCAGGCCTACAACAAGCCAAAATGCTGATGCTAGTGGCTGGAAGTTAGGGAAACTAGAGGGAAACAATAGCAGACGGTTGTTTGGATGCAACTGCAACAATGAAAGGTAGCCATAAGCGATATGGGTAGCATACTGAAGGGGGATAAGGAAGATAATCACCAGCTTAGGAGTGAGATACAAAAGAAACACTATCCAAACCCTTGGATACATCCCTCGTAGGGAAATGAGAGATTTTGGTGGCTGTCTCGTACAAAACTCTAAGAAAGAATTAACCCTAAAACATTAGAAACACAAATATATTATAATAAGATAAGTAGGAGTGGGCCCAAGGGATGGTCGATACTCCAAAACATAAGAAAGTCTGGATTGAGCCTGTCTAGGCAAGCTGGCACTCCTCATGCTTACTTGCGAGAGGCCTGCATCCTGCTCCCAAGTGGGAGATGCCCGCGCCAGTCTCCCGGAATTGCGGTAGCTTTGATCTCATTTGTCAAAGCTCTTGTCAGTACGTTGAATGTGACGACGCGGCTATAACCTCCCGAGGCTGAAGAATCTTTAACATTGCTCTAAGAAGTACTCCAATCGCGTTGTCGGCTGCATTGTCTCCCAACATACCTTAACAGTTTTCCCACTTATCCATAACCATACATTTCAGTTTAAGAATTGGGTGGTACGTTGCTAAATTAAATAGGGTCTTCGTGCCAAGTATACTCTACAATGTCTTTTAAAAATAGTCTAAAATTATCTCACTCCTATTTAACATGAGGACAAACTAAACTCCCTCTAATGGCGGTGGCCTTGGTGGTAAGATATCGATCATGCTGTCCTAAAATGCTTTGTAGTGTCTGCCCCATATATGAAATTGGCGCTTCTTTCATGCTA
This sequence comes from Phalaenopsis hybrid cultivar, assembly GCA_002079205.1. NCBI lineage: Eukaryota > Viridiplantae > Streptophyta > Magnoliopsida > Asparagales > Orchidaceae > Phalaenopsis > Phalaenopsis hybrid cultivar. Next base: position 48,643 of record JXCR01073724.1, on the reverse strand, counting down.
TCTTCTATCATCACTCAAATCGATCACGCTGGCGCTTTTCTGTTGTAGCTTCTCCGCTAGCAAGAACACCTATAGCCTCAGACTCCGTAGAGGGTAAGAGAATGATGTGCTTTCCATCTTTGGTGCATGAGTAGGTGTTTCTATACCCATCGTGTTGAGTCTTGTGGTCAAAATGCCATATTCTCCCAGACAAGATGTTGTAGTTATCTATGGGCGCCATGTCACATCACATTTGATCATGCAATTGATTTCCCATCAAAAACTCCACTAGGTACTTCTTGTCACTGCTAACACTCTTTTTATTCTAAAATCACGTTAAAGATTACGAATCGAAATGCCTCCAACTTGTGGGGCTTAACTTGTCAACCATCTATGTTGACACCACATTCTTGCCACTACCTTCATTGGTGATAAAACTACATATCTTTCCGTTCATAATGCAATGGGTGTGGAATATATTATGGCTAAGCCACTGCTACTCTCTGGTAACTTTAGCCTGAAATACCCGTCAAAACACAAGCATCTCACCCTCATACATTGGAAGATGGTACTCATCATTTTCCTCAGTTGCATCCTATTTGCTCACTTCTTCCACTTGCACCTGCTCTGTGAAAGACACTACCTTGCTTGTTGAGCAATTAAAAGCGATGTGTCCGAACCTATGAGATCTGAAGCTTTTTCTGGCTAGGATGGTAGTGGGCATGCAATTCTTCTTTGACTTATTCTCACTATGAGTGCATTTGTTCTACTCCTAACCATTCTGCTCTACTTTTTGAGACGTGCTTCTCCTCAATTATGGGTGGCTATCTGACTTGCAGTGATTTCCTGCTCCGCTTCTGTTGTCTCTCCACTTTTGGGCTGAGGTCTACACGTACCTCAGTGTTCAATAGGACTGCAATTGGACTACATTACTGATGGTTGGCTTTAAGCCTCCCATGTAGCTGGCTATGGTATGCTCCGCTATCTCGTTTGGCTCACACTTTTACTTAAGTTGCATAAATTCTGCCCTGCACTACACTAATAGCTCTTCTGTTGCAAGTAGTGGAACTTCAAGAAAATATCTTAGCGGTAGTGTGGGGATAGATAGTATCGCTGCATCACCTTCTTGATTTTCTTCCAAGAAGTACTTGCCACATCCTTCTGTATGTCTCTCCCTCTTCTAGTTCTCCTACCACAAAAAATGTATTCTTCTCCATTTTGATGGCAGCGAGTTTCACTCTTCCTTAATCGGGCACATCCTTGCATTCAAACGTCTGTTCAATAGTTTGCATTCACTCAAGGAAATCATCTGAATCCGTTCTCCCCTCTATGTTCGGTAGGTCCACTTTCATTCTGATATTTTTATATCGTCCAATCGACACAGCATGTCTGTATCTTCTAACAGACACTTCATCTCTGTATGCTCTAATAAACATTTCATTTTTGTATCCTCTAACATGCATCCATCTTTGCATCCTCCAAGTGGCACCTCCTATCCATGTCTTCCAACAGACACTTTAGCTCAAGGCCTTCATCGATACTGTACCTTAAAGTGTTATTTTTCGTCTTCTCCTCCATTTGAATCATCTCTACTGATGAGATTCAACCGTTTATTCTGCTCTCTTTCGTGGATTTCTCTATTACCGTCGATGCAAAGCTTGACCTAGGTTCTTTCCTCAATGGCATCGAGCTAATATAGCACTTGGCAGAGTACCTATTATATGTCGTCTATAGTAGATTCTTGATTAGATTTTGACAATTGTCCCCTCGAGGGGCGTGGTTAGGGTTTCGGGTGTGTGTAGGTGGAAGGAGGTGTGTAGGGTGGAGGCAACAAGAAATTTTTGGGGTGTGGGGTGATATGGAAGGAGGTTAAAAACTCTAGGACAAGACTAGTGTTTGTCTAATTCTGATACCAAATGATACCCGAGTTTACCAAAATATTCAAGAGGAAAACAAATCTTATTATTGACAGCAAACATACGCTTACAACCCAAAAACACTTGAAAGGAAAAATGACAATATTCATGACACATATACACCCATAAAGGTGGATCAGGGATGGTGGTGGTGGCCGTTAAAGGTTTGGAAAGGTGACGATAAGGTAAAGGAGTGGTTGGACTATGGGGAAACAGAAACACAACAATGGTGGCATGCAGTTCCGGGCGGCAAGAAGCAAGAAGGAATTGAAATAGAAAGAGGGCATCAAGACAAAGGGCGGCACCTTGTTGTTTAGGTGGTGCAACAAGGAGGCAGGCGGACAACAAGGAACAACAGGCCAAACAACAGTTCTTTGTTGTTTGGGCATGACAACAACAAGTAGAGGGGTTTGGGGCAGCTGTGAGAGTTGACAGTTGGTAGGAATGGCTTGGATGGCAGGGTAACGATAATAGCAAGTGGTAGGGATGGTTGAGGTGCTGGGACGGGCAAGGAAAATAACTCCTCGCTATTCAGTATGGCGACAACAAGCTGAAACGCTGATGACAGTGGCTAGACGATAGGAAAACTGTAGAGAAGCAACAACAGGTGGCTGTTTAGGGGTGGCTACAACAATGAAAGGCGGCTGAAAGCGACGTGGGGAGGATAATCACCATTTTGCGAGTGAGATATAACCGAAGCACCTTCCAAAACTCTTAGATATAGCCCTCGCTGGTAAAAGAGATACGCTAGCAACTGTCTCAATTAAAACTCATGAAAAATCAGTGGACCCTAGGGTCGGCCTACACTCCACTAAATTAAAAAGCTTAGACTTTATTGGTCCAGGCGAGCAGGCACCTTGCACACTTATGTGCTGGAGCACCCGTCCTGCTCCCGAGCGGGAGACACCCGTGTCACTTTCTTGTGATGATCATGATGACAATAAATTTTATTTGGAGGAAATTATCATTAAATGGCCTCAACTTTTCAAATAAATAGCTTCAAGCAGAATTTTTGATACACCAAAATATAATATAAAACAAACCTGAAACCCAAAATTCGTAAGCATTAAATTATATGCTATAAGTTAATAGTAGTCAACCAGTCAACCCACAGTTAAACTTATCAATTTATCAAATTGAAATATTTAAACTTGATGAGAGCTCAAATATAGCTAATGTCATGCCACACTATCCATATGATCACTCTAAAACATATTTTGCTAGTAGCGATGTTGCATGTGCCTTATGATAAGTTGACTTATCTCAGTCAAATCTTAGATAATCTTCAATGACGCTTTGTTTATGACTTGTGAAATATAAGGTGCATCTAATGAGGCATAGAGCTTTATGTTAACCAAGACCAGCCCAAAATTGTTCCCTCTATGCTTTCTAAGGTTAGCTTAAAATTGGCCTCCATGACAAAATAGCCATTATAACTCTAAACAGTCCCCTTGGATGAAAGCTAATATGATTTTTGGTAATGATAATATGTTTAGGTCAGGTCAAGTACTTTTGTTGACAAATAGATTAGGGATTATGATAACTTGAAATGGCAGAATGATAGCTCTTAATATTGTTGGTCATCATTTCTCGAATATCCACATTAAACTAGTGGGGATATATTTTTCCTTTATAAAATTGTTTCACTTGGAAATTGTCTCATGATTGAGATCAATACTTAATTATAGAGGTTGCGCTAATTAGAAACATCGAACTTAATTATAAAGCCCAAAATTATGACAAATTTGTTTCTCGGTAGTGCCTTATAATATATTTAATCTGCCTTCTAAAAAATTAACTAAAAATTAACTTGGTGCATTTCATGAATTTTTATTAAATGCGCTAAATGGGAAGCCCTTAGGTGCTTATTTAGTACGAATGAATAATGAGGATTTGTAGAACTGGTCTCAAATACATAGAAAAAGGCTTATGATGATGATGATGGTGATATTGATATGAATTTGGATACTCTAGTATCCATGTAATACAGAAGATACATGCATTCAATCTCACATACACACATATCAAGCTTTTAGAATATTGATTATTAGCCATTGCATCTTCATGGAAAGAAAAAGGTAAACTTCTTGTGAAACTTTGAGCGCCTAGATTGTTGAACAATGGTTGGATGCCCTTACTGGTGCCTCATATTGATACCACGTCAAGTAATTCTGTGTGGACTTTCCTTACACATTGCTCTGTAGGTATTCTAGTTGTGATATCAAATCTACTTAGCGAGTTGAGTTCTATTAGCAATTGATTAATATTTCAGGAAATACAACAATTGTTTTTGGTGACCATGAAATTTTTATGACAGATTGCATCACTTAGCAAGTAATTGAAATTTTAGACAATTCTAAATATCATGTAAAACAAAAATCTTGTATTTGTAATACTTTATTAATGATTGAATGTTTGTAAAAAAAAATAACTCTATTCCTTTTGGGTGTTTGATTGATTGCAAAGTATTTTAAATACTTGTGATAATGATTGGTGGCGATAATGTTGGCGATAGGTGATGTTGTTAGCGAGTAGTATAGGTGACAACTATTGTGGTGGTGTTGGCCAATGGTAAAGGTGGTGGCTGTATTTGAGGATGGAAGAGGACCGATAATGGCTTGTGGGTAGTAATGACAAACAACAAACGATAAGGGTAGCTACAGTGAGTGGCCGGTGATGGCAGTTGCAGGGGATGATCTGTGGCGGTACTAGCATGCTTCAGACAAAAGCTGTTTTTGAAATTCGCTCAATTGATTGAATTGCAAATGCATTGAAATTGATTTAGAGAGAAATCTAAATAGATTGAAATTTTACATTGGATTCTTTTTCATGACAAATACCGAAATTTCAGAAGGCATGAATTTCATTTGCATTATACTAGGAATACTTGGAGCCAAATAGCGTTTTATTCTTGTGGAAATTTCATATAGACCACCCGAACCTAGCTATTTACAAATCAACCACCATCTTTCATCCAATTTTCAAATCCTCACTCAAATATAAAAATTCATGCTAAAATCCAAACCCATATTTTTCAATTTTATCAAATTCTCAATAGTTTGATTGTAGCACACGTAAATACATCGGTTTGGTAGTTCAAAAAGATTACTTGGGTGGTCTGTATGTAATTATCTCTTTATTTTTATTTTTAGTCACATGATTTAGAAGCAACAAACTTACAGTTATTTACTGAAAGAATTTGCCTTTCAAAATATTTTTAATTTGTCCAGCTATGGTATTGCTATCATTACTGAGGAACTTTATACTTATAATAGCTTTGACATTGAATTCTGGTGAGAATCTATTCTGAAGGGTTGCATGTTACAAAGAATTCCGTATACCTTGCATATAGGAAATCTTGGCCAAAGATTTTGAAAAATGTAATTTCTGGAAATGTATTCTGCTGAAGCCTATTTATTTGATTGCTAATATTATTTTTGAGGATACATTAATTTTCTTGTGTTTATTGAAACAAATATTCTAGATCTGCTAATAATTTCTTCACCTGTGCCTTTATCCCGATCACAGTTTGTTTCCTTAATTACTGATCTGTAGTCTTAAATTTTGTATCCTCTCAGGGTCTTGCCTACAATCCAAAGAAAAACACGTTGTATGTCGCAGACACTGAAAACCATGCTTTGAGGTATGAAGCGCTTTTGTTGTGTGTTCTATTTGCTTATTATCCTATAGTATATCTATACAGAAGGCATGGAGGTGGTTAACATGTCTATTTACTTGCACTTTAAATTATTATGGTTTTATTTTTGATCATCTTGCAGTGCAAGATATCTTGAATGGTATTAACCTCAAGTTTGGAAAAAATTTTCAACGAAATAACAAATAATAGGGGCAGTGCCATGCTGCTTGGCACGAAATAGCTCAAATGTATTGAAATTCAATCGAAGTTCTCCTAAAGTTTGTTTGGGATCAATTTTATTTTGTTTTTCATTTACTATTATTATTGTTATTATTAGTATTTTTTAATATTTAATTTACATTAAGCTATGTTTGTTTGAGTTAGTTTTTTTTAAAAAAAACACTCAAAACATGAGTGCTTTTTAAAAATAAGTTGATTTATTTTTAAAATGAAATATAAAAATATATAAAAAATATGCCAACTAAACATATTTAAAAAAAAGAAACAAGAGTGATGCCAAATAGAACCATATCACTTATTTCATAATTTTGGACTGTATTGGCATGTCTAGAATGTTACAAAATAGTTTAAAATGTCATCTATTTTGCCCGGATCACTCACAAGAAAAATTAGAAAGATTGAACGCTAATTGAAGGGACACCTGAATAAAACAATGAAGAAAAATCTATAGGAACAAAAATTATATTTTTTATTGGATTATTTATACCATTTAAAAAGAAAATCAGTAAATTTTCATATATCATAAGTTTGGCACCCTATTCCTTCAACTGCTGCCACATCTAATTCTACTACAAATGCTCCGCTAAAAAATCAAGAGAGATTTACAAACTCAACTCAGAATTCTTATATACTTAATATTTCATACCTAAACTTTCATATTTATATTGCACTTTGGCTTTTAAAATCTATGCATGAAGAGGTGTTTTTCACTTTTAAAAAGTTATAATAGTACTACTTTTTTATTTGATATTAAAAACTTGAGTACTATATTATGTAAATATGAAAGTTTAGGTGTGATATATATAAATACATAAGAATCATGTGCTATGTAAATGCCCCATAAATGAGAAGAAAATTCTGATGAAAAATTATTCCCTCGTCTCCCATTTTTTTTACTTATCCACTCCATGTTTGTCTTATCTCTCGCTTCTCTTCTCCTCGGTCTCACCCTCTACTGCATGAGAGCACACCCTTAACTCTATACCCATATCTATCCTCAGTATATTTCCCAGCTATCTGAGCTCTATCTTTGGTCTGCCGTATCTACTTTTCCATCCGTTCATACTTGCAAACCTTCACGATAAAGCAATTGGAAAAGATGAAGGGTGCTCACTATTGAAAACATCGACAAACCTATGATAGAAGAGGTATCATTGTCAACGTGGAATTTAAACCTCACGACTTCATGTTTCTTATTCTCCAGTCGGCTCAAAGTTTCTGCTTCTATGCCATCCTGCACTCCAGCTCATGCATCTCCTTCCCTAGTGACCCTTGATGACAAAAAAGCCAGATGCAATGGGCTAGTGGGGTTAAGATTCATTAGGATTTTAAGTTATGATTTTGCTATTAAGTATGGTAAAAGTTAAATCCATTTTAAATCCTACTACTAAACAACTTCTTTCTTTCTTTAACTCTTTTTCTTTCATCCACTCCTTTGTAATTTCTCCCTGTATTAAAGGAAAAGAGTTGTGCATATTTTTTGTTGCTTCATCGTCTCCTCAAAGCTGTCGCCATTTTGCATGCTTAACATAAATGACTGAGGAGACCACAACACCAAACACAACTGCTTTTGTACATTGCTCTGATATATTGGGGAAATTCAAATACAGTACTTTTGTATACATTTTTTGTATATGAGCTGAAGGAATATGCTCAGTTTTCTTAGAATGATGGGTTTAAAGACACCCGTTCAAAGTTTGTTAAGAATTTACTTTGCACACTTTCTTAAGTGTAACGGGCAGACCTAGACCTCTTAAATATTTTCTATTCAGGGGAGATACCGGGTATTATTGAAATTTATATTGATGGGACTCAAATAGAACAAAATAAAATGGACTTTATGGATGCAAACCCAACTAAAAATACATGTGAGGATGAGATTGCGGAGGTGAACTCTCAAAATGCAGTATCAATTGCATCAAATATATTGAAAATGACTCTTTTGATGGACTCTTGGACTATGCTACATTGGCATTGAGAGAACTCGTAAGGACTTGGGCTTAATTGAGCATTCTTAGAGGTGCCACAATAGAACATCTATGAGCTGGAGTACGATTTGGACTCTAAAGGTAAGTGCATTTAGTAGGATCAGTGTTTAATAACCTGTATACATGCATGGGAAAGACTTTCTAACCTAGCATTCAATATTGAACAAGCTATTGGTTAAATGCAAATAAATTGTCAATGGCTTAAGCATAATGAAAATTCTAATTTAGGAGCATTTGCAACCTGACCCACAACATAAATGCAATAGAGCAGAATGCAATATTTAAAGCTTAAAATTAAGTATCCATGCATTCCAATAACAATATTTGCACAAAGAAGCAGGCTTAGAGAACTCTATGTTTGGTATGTGCATTGAAGGCAATTTTTCATTTAAATACATAGCTTTGAAAAACATGGAATAACATAAAAAAGTGTGTATCCCCTTTAAAAGACACCATTTGTCTGCATGTGCTCTAATAAATAAGTTGAATGCCTAACTCTTAGATTAGAATACCACATAAACTAAAAGCAAGATGAGCTTAGAATTTTCTTGCTTCGAGAAGTGGATGATAACGTTAGGCGGTGTAATAATAATTTTTTTTGTTTCTGATCCACCTTTTTTAGTGCATAGTTATGGAATATGATAGCATAATGTTTTCTGCGATGATTAGAGCTTTAATACATTTGAATGCCTTCATTGATTTTTGTGATTTTATCTATTTAAAATCTTATTTACAAGGGTATTTTTTTTGCCAGCACACAGTCTATTGATGGGAATTTAAAGTGTATTTGGGATATTTTTTTTCATACATTCCTTTTTTTTATTCTTCTACCAATCACTAATTACAAATGGACATTTAGCATTAAGATAAGTGTAGAACTTAATGATATTATCATCCATATACTCAGACTATATGCTGCATCTATAGGACATAAATGTCCAATGCTGCCGACCATTTTCAAGCTTCAAATTTTCTCATTTTTTACTTAAAGTCGCTGCTTTTTAACTTGGCCACTGCTTATAACTGATATTGTTGATTTGTGTTGCAAGTAAAGATGATTTCCTTACTGTTCAGTCCCTCAAGCCCTTGTTGGTACCGAAACTTTTATGATTCTATTACATGCTTTCTTTTGATCTAGTTTTGTTTTTCAAATCATAAGATTTGCAGAACTTGATTGTAATTTTCAAGATTGTAGATGCAATATAAATTTTTTTAAAATACATGAGTCGTGAAATATAATCCTTATTTTCATTCAGGGAAATTAATTTTGTCAACGAAACTGTGAGAACTATTGCAGGAGATGGAACCAAAGGTTCTGATTACAGTGGTGGAGGAAAAGGAGGATCTCAGGTAAGATGTCCCAAACAATCACTCATTCCACTATTCTGTAGTTTGCTTTCCTGCATGAAATAGGAGATCCGCCAAACCCCGTGATCATCATTGCATGCATATTCTGCATGTAATTCAAATAACTTGATTTTGCGATCTCCTTAGTAGGAATTACAATCTTGAATTTTCATTTGGAGTGCTACAAATGGCTTACTGAACGGTAGCTTCTCAGGTGCTTAATTCTCCATGGGATTTATGCTATGATGCTGTGAATGAGATAGTTTATATAGCAATGGCTGGACAGCATCAAATTTGGGAGCACAATATATCTGATGGAACTACTAGAGCTTTTAGTGGTGATGGTTTTGAGAGAAACTTAAATGGTTCAAGGTATTGTTTCTCAGCGATAAGCCACTTCAAGAATGAATTTGGTATGCCCCAATAATTTCTTTGATGGACTATGTGTTTGTCTTTTAAATTTTTAAAATCCAGTCTTATTAGGTTATGAATGTTGTTACAAAACGGACTTCAGGCATTTTGATTTCATTTTCATCAGATCTAGGTTTTTTATCTTTACTTGTCTCTTGATATTCACCCAACATTCTATTATGCTCTTTTGTTTGTTTATTTTTCGTTTGGATTTTATTTTCTTCTCTAAGTTTTGTGCTGGTCTTCTTAAAAGTGGGAGATCAATTTTATATGTTGACTAGAAATTTGTTGAAGTACAGTTCACAAAGAATGTCCAATGTGATGCAAATATATCTCTTTGGGAATGAAGATTGTTCTTATTATGTATGGGGATGTACTTGGAAATGTTTTTTTGAAGTTTTCTGTATTCTTTTCCCTAATGTTTTCATGCTTACAAAAAATTCATCGTTAAATGGAAACTAAATCCTTATATAAAAAGGTTGTGTATGTTAGTATTGATGTTGAGCAAGAGCGCCATCATGAAATGGGTGGATTTGATAAACTAGCTGTAAAATCATTAGTTATTTCTCTCCAATCTCAACCCAACTTAGAAATGCTCTGTATTTTTGTATAATAGTACTTCGTATGCCATTATAATGTTGGATTAATAGCTATTATTATAATCAAATTCTACTTATGAAACATCTACTTAAAAATTCAAAGCACATATCCTTAAGTTATTCTGTAACACTTGAATAATTATGTCTATTTGTGGATGGAATACTGTATTGAATTCTATTTAGTGCTAAACTTGATCACCCCTCCATATGAATACTTTCTATTACCAGTATCTTTGTCAAATTATCAACTAAATTAGCGTGAAAATTTGACAAAACTTGTGATAATCTGTGAGTTATTTACGCTTGATCTCATATGGATAATGTTTCTAAATTTTAATAGGAAATATTTCTTATTCCAACTCTAAATTATGTGTTGGTTGCTGCCAACTCTAATTATGTGGTTATTCAATTCACAGGGTTTCAATTGTTTGGAAGTATATTTATTAATCTTTCTATTATCCATTAAAATAGATCCCAAACTTCTTAAAGAATTATCACTGTAAATTGAAAGTCCTTTAGTTCTAATTGAAATTGGGAAAATTATTGTAGATGTCACATACCTTTTAAGTTTCTGAAAATTTTGTTCACATTCACCAGTCTAATAAAATTTAGCAATTTTTTTTTTTTTTGGTTAAACGTAGATAGAAGCAAAGCAAGTTACGAAAATTCTTTCAATAATCTCTTATAATATCCATGTAATCTTGAAATTTTTGAATCTCAGTTACACTAGTTAGTCATGGCTATTCTATCATTGCTATCATTTTTTTTTAAATCAACAGATTTACTTTCACCAGCGATGATGTGTTTTAATAACATAATAATTCAAAAATTCCTTTAAAAAAATTTGACAAACAATTTATGCTTCTTTTGTGAACACAAATTGTTCTTTAAAAGACTACCATGATCATCATCACTCTTATAGTAGATAAATATATTATCAATAAATATTATTTTAAGTTGCTTTGGATAAAACTTGAACCTTTTTTCATCATATTCATGAACACTGCTAAGGCATTTTGCTTTAGATAAAATTTGAACTTATCCTTTTTTAATCAGATTCATGAACACTGCTAAGACATTTGTCGGTCCAAATGCATCACAAGAAATTCTTAATGCCCATATCATGTTCCAATTAGTCTTTGCATTATTGCTGTCCTTCGCCCTAACTTGATGATACTCATATCTTAAATCAACTGTAGCTAAAGCTTATCCTAATTGGTTTAATTAATGAAAGAAAATACTTTGCATCTTTTCAACACTCTATAATTTATACATAATTTTATTATATCATCATTCTTTGTGATAAATAAAACAGTTCTCCAGGAAGATGTATTTAGTCTAATGAATTTTTTTCAATCAATTCTAATATTCGACTATTTATCTCTTGCAATTTTCTATTAGCCATCCTATAAGGTTTTTTGACAATTGGCATTGTATCATGCTAAACATTTATTGTAAACATAACCTCTCTTTTTGGTGGGAAACCATGAAGCTCCTCCGGGAAACATCAATATATTCTTCACCACAAGAACACTTATATGACTAGCTACCTCTTTGACTGCTTTTAATTTGGTCAAAAATTTTATTACACTAATTTTATGCTTTTGTTCGCCTCCATAAACCTAATAAGTGAAAAATTTACCTCTTTGTCACATTTAAAATTTCTCGTCATCGAGCAAATCAAACTTTACTATTTGTACTCAATGGAAACATTATATTTAACTTGCCAAGTTATATCCAAAGTTATACCTAACCCAGCAAGTGGTGTAAAATCAATTCAAACTTAAATGCTGTACCCGTTGATATAGTGTCAACAAGGAGCATAATATATAGTCCGAGCGGTAAATGAGTAGCTTGTAGATATTGTTTAGCAGAGAACATTTTAGAAAATTAAGAATATGACTCTTCAGAAGCTCTTTAAGCAATATTTAAAATGCCAATCCTTTCACGACTTATGAAATTCCTTGACTTCCTGAGATGTAAGAGAAAATACTTGTACTGATACTGCTTTCATATATGAGCCAGGAACATTTCATACAATAAGGAATATGATTCTCCATAATCTAATATATGTCCTATTAGCAATATTTAAAATGCTAATAATGCCTTTCACAACTTAATATTACTCGACTTCCTGAGATGTCAGAGCAAATATTTGTTTTGATATTGCTCATATTTTCTATTGACGACTCTTCTTTTTTCTTTTTTAATGATTTATCCATAGCAGGCTTTCTACATCGAGGCCGCTTTGGCCTCTGAATTCCCTATATTCGCACTGTAATTCTGAACAATTCTTTTTTTCATATGTTTGCTCCCCGGAAAGATGGCATTTCCTGAAGTTTATCAAGCATTTTCCTAAATGTCATTTTCTACATATGTATTAGTTGGAGTAGCATATTGGATTTCCTGCTTTTATTGTTACCCCTAAACATTTTCTTTTCTCGAATTGACTACCTGCTTATCAATTGTTATTTTATTGCTGTTATTTTCTTATTTCTAGCTCACGTAGTCGTATCATGCTCTAATAGTCTTGAAATTTTCACTAACTCAACAGAATCCTTGATGCGTAATAAAATTACTGGCTAATGCATTATCTCTTGGCCTTCTAAAAAATTCATAGCATTTTTCTCTTGAGGTACTAATCAGCTTTGGAATCTATATGTTGATAACAATATAAATTCAGCCACGTATTGTATTATTAACATTGCTTGTTAATTTAAATTTATAAACTATCTTGGTTTGCTTGTCTTGCAGAGGAAGGGAATCTAATCCTTGAACACTTGCTTACTCTTTCCAAGTAATTTGCTCTTTAGATCTGCCTTAAACTTTACGAGGTGCTTGCTTTTTCAACAACACACGGCCTCTCATTTTAACACATATAGATCCAATGATACCTGCCTAGTGGCAGGCGTTTCTTACCATCCAGCTTTATTCTAATTAATCAATTCTCTACAGTTCTAACACTCTCTTCCTTAAATAGTGACAACTTCATGCTTTCAACTAATTTCTAGTTTTTAAAAATTTTCTTGCTAATTCTATTACATGCATGGAACTTGGTCTAGCTATATTGCAGACTATGAAGCACAGCCACACATACGGGAACACGGACAAGACACGATGTGATACAGGGACACAACATATTTGAAAAAAATAGGACACGCATATCATAGACACATTTTTTTATTTAATTAATTATTAATATAAAATATATATTTTTTCATTATTCTTTATTAAAATTATCAGAATACAAGTTATGTAAGAAAAAAATTTAACTACATAAATTCAATATTTCAAGGGAAACGCTAAGTCGAGCTTGTGTGAAGATCAGATTTTGATCAATCACTCTTTATTTTGATATAAGCTATAGAAAGATGATCATGTATGTTAATGATAGAAGTTCTTGATATTATGCAAATAAACTGTGATATTTTTGAGAAGCTCTATAGTTAGTTGAATGAAACATATTTTAATGCTTCTACACATTTTATTGGTGTTAATAATTCTATTTCAGTTGGTTAGATTTTATGTGGTATAATCTAATTGGGTAACATAATTGAATGACATTATCACTTTCTTTTGAGGGCTTTAAATAAAAAATGGTCTTGGCGATAAATTCAGCCAACTGTGCTGCGCCCATCGCTATTATGTTTATTATTGACAAACACACGTACATACATGCATACGTGCTTCTACATATTCACATACATGCTGCTGCACATTCTAATTAAAGGTTGTTCTGAAAATTTGATGGATAAGCTTATATGAATTTAAGTCAAGCCAATCAATATTCTGCTTTTAGTTTAGTTACTCCTTTTGCTCTGGATGTTCTCATAACAAATTAATTCCTGACCAGTTTTCTGTCGAGATAGTTTATGGTTGTCCAAGAATGATCAAGAGGTTCAGTTTTGTTAAAGTTCCTGGCTAGCTAATTTTCCCCTAATGATTTTACGTTTTTATGTCAATGCAGTTCTTTGAGCACATCCTTCGCACAACCTTCTGGGATATCACTTTCTCCTGGTATTATTTTCTATTTTCTTCATATGATAATATTAGTTTCAAGCGCAGCTTAAATAAAATTATCTACAGTAAGGTCTCAGGTACTTTATGTAGCTGATAGCGAGAGCAGTTCCATTCGAGCTGTTGACCTGAAAACAGGAGCAGCAAGCCTGTCAGCAGGAGGAGATCCAATATTTTCTGATAATTTATTCAGGGTATTGTATTTGATTCAATTAGTTGCGTAAGGAAAGAGAAAATTTATTGATTTACTGATTTTAAGGCTGCAGCATTAATCTCTACTGTGCACTATCACTAACATTTATGGCTGGTTTTATGATTAATCATGATTTTTGTGAAATCTACATTCATGCATCACGTTTTTGTGGTAGTTTGGCGATCTTGATGGAGTTGGTTCCGATGCACTTTTTCAACATCCTATGGGTCTCTTCTGCGGGTGTGATGGTCAAGTTTATATAGCAGATTCATATAATCACAAGGTATAAATTATTGTTGTATTTTCTTACAGNCCTGTCAGCAGGAGGAGATCCAATATTTTCTGATAATTTATTCAGGGTATTGTATTTGATTCAATTAGTTGCGTAAGGAAAGAGAAAATTTATTGATTTACTGATTTTAAGGCTGCAGCATTAATCTCTACTGTGCACTATCACTAACATTTATGGCTGGTTTTATGATTAATCATGATTTTTGTGAAATCTACATTCATGCATCATGTTTTTGTGGTAGTTTGGCGATCTTGATGGAGTTGGTTCCGATGCACTTTTTCAACATCCTATGGGTGTCTTCTGCGGGTCTGATGGTCAAGTTTATATAGCGGATTCATATAATCACAAGGTATAAATTATTTTTGTATTTCCTTATGCTCATTAAACAATTTGTTCCCAAGATAAGTTGAACCTAAACTAAGCTGTAATTAGTATTTATTATGCAATACATATTTGTATGAATGAACCAACACCTAGGAGAAGCTGAAATCTCCTAATACACTCGACTCCATTCTGCATTCTAGCTAGCAGTTTTCACATCCAAATAGCAAATATATTAAAAATCTTGACTTGTTTTGGCACGTCAAAAAAGCAACTATTGTTGTGATTTTTTATCCACCTTAGGTTATAAAATCATTTAGTTTTAAGGATGCTGTCAAGTTGAGACATCATTTTCTTTGTTTAGTATTTCCAACGTAAATGTATGCAATGCAGCTGTAAGCTATGTGCAACATTTTTTATACAAAAAAAAAAAAAGAAAAAAAAAGGGGAAGAAAAAAACCATTTTTCGGGAATGTACTCTATTAATCATGAGCAACTATCTACCTCTTGCTGTCCAAACATCTATCAGATAATATCTAATTCCGATAGTAGAATTTGGGCCACCCACTAAAAAATTAATATTTTTAAAATTAAAATCATAAACATAACCAATTGATTAAGATTCTGTATAAAAAGAACCAAATTATGAAAAAATAAAAGAAATTCAATTCAATTTATCATAAGAAGAAACAAGAAAATTTGGAAGAAAGAGGGAGAGATGCAAAACATATGAAGGAAAGAGTTAGGCAAAAATTTCATTTGCCTCCAACCTTAGGAGTATGAATATCTAATTTACTAGGAATGTAAGAAGAACAAATCAACAAACTTAAGAAGTTAACAAATAAGTCGTCTATAAAATTAGATGTTGTAAGCATGTAAATGCACACTTAACTGACTAACAAAACTCATAATTCAATATAGACGTGTTATTTCAAATTTTAAAAGTATATAATTTAAATTTCAAATTTCAAAATATGAAATAAGGATGCAATAAAGGCCTTTTGTTCTTCAATTAATTTATTAACTATTCTGAAGGACTATTCTATTGGTCAGTTGTAGCATCTACCAGCTTCCTTGCAAACTGTGTTTTTAAAGAATGAAAATAGTGGTGGATGTGATTGAAATAAAGAGCAACAAACATGAGAGATTTTCTTAATGATGGTTAGTGGAACTAATAGTTTTTTTAAGATAAATTGACGAGCAATGAAGTATTTTAGTCTTTTGTAGCTCACTATGCATGGTGGTTAGGTGTTTTATTTCCAATAATTAGATATTGAGCTCAAGCTCTAGCTCATATGGTTGTGTGCCTGAGTTACAAAAAAAACAGAGGTTTTCCTTAATTTCCAGTCCTTTTTAAAAATTACTATATGCTATGCTAATCTTCTTCAGGAGACAGGAAAGCAGAAGGTTGTGGGTTGCTTGTTAGTAGAATGTAGAGCGAAATGTTTAAAAAGAGTCGATGGAACGTCAATTTCGAATGGAATATTTGGTCAGGACCTGCACTAATCGAAGCCTGTCTTGAAAAAAAAACTACTTTTGCTTAACATATTGAAGCATCCTTTTATATTGATCAATTTTTGAATTACCAATCCCAATAAATTTCGAGAAAGGATTCTGCTATAAACATTTAGCAAGTATTAATTAGTGACTTTGTTATTAAGTTGCAGCTTGCATGGAATTCAGCAATGTTTTTGACTTTTCCTTTAGTTTTTAAGAATAGCATTCCGTTTGAATCGAAGATAGGAACTCAAGTTAATTTATGATCAATTCTTTATCATTATAATTGATATGAACATGATAACCATGACTGTGATTCCATATCCTCACTATTAAATAATTTGCATGCCTTGTGCCACAACTTTCCTTACATGATATTTTGTATTTCTATGTCATTTGGGCTTCTGAAAATTGATGGAGATGGATACACAGATCTTGCATTTCAATTATGCTAAAATCTATTATCTATTTCTTCCATCTGAAATGCAATTTTTTTGTGATTATAAAACTTTGTACTCTCTTTTGGTTGACAGATAAAGAAGCTGGACCCATTAACTAAGAAAGTTGTAACATTAGCTGGGACAGGACATGCTGGGTTTAAGGATGGCCCTGGTCTGTCAGCCCAGGTAAGGACTGGATATGTTATTATTATTATTATTATTTTATTTATGCATTCTAATAGGTGATTTTTTTTAGATTATCCGTCTCAAAGGAACTCGAACATGGCTTGTTAATACTATGTGCTTGTATAACCGTTTGTCAAACCTTTTTGTGTGATTTTTTACATTCAATTAGTATTTTCATTTTTTAATCATCTGAACATGATTTAGTCTCGCTTTATGCTTTTAATGTAACTTTCTTGAAAACTGCTTGGAGAAATAAGCCCTTAGTTTTTGTGGTGTACAAGTATTTTCATCAATTAAGGCTTGGTGAGAATATTTTTTATGTTATTTTTGAATTTCCATTGTTTTGTTTTCACAAGGAGTGAATTGATATTAATACTTTTGTTGAAGTGCTGTTCACCTTCCTTTGCACTGCAAACTTGCTTCATTTTTTATGCTAAAAATGTGCAGAGAATACTTTTATCACATCTATTTGTTGCTTAACATGGGATCACATTTTCCATCAATGTCAACATTAGTCTTATCAAATTATTTGGAGTCAGTTTCATAAATCCTCCATCAATTGTCTTAGCAAGCATTGACTAAGATGTTTACTCTTTTCTTACTAATAGTTAGCATAAATTCTAGCCACGAGCTTTCTTTTTTACCGTCTGGATATGCTGTTTTGTTTGCCCTCATTTGTACTTGTCAGTAACATTTAAGATTTTTTCCTTTATGCTATGCCACCCATGGCTTATATGAAGTTTTCTTTGCTCCACCCAATACGAAGCATTATTTGTGAACGGGTGGGTGGGGCTGGTGGCTGCTGCAGACGAGGGCCGGAGTTGGCGGCGGTGGGAGGCGACTGGTGGTCCGCGGCATGAGGAGATGGTTAGGCGGCGACCACTGGCAACGTGGGGGTGGGCGGCGGGGGGCTAGTCAAAGGGTTATTTTTAGTGTTTAAAAACTAAAAAAAACATGTTTTTTCTATTTTTAGTATTTTAAATATATAAGCGTTCTCCCAAAAAATAAAAAATAGATAAGCAAACAATGTTTTTATGTTTGTTTCCTATTTTTTGTTTTCAAAAGAAAAAAAACAAAAATTGATCCCAAACAACCCTTAGTTTTTTGTTTATTTTATAAAGTATGATAGTTTTCTTACAATGGACATCTAAGCTTGCTTTCAAAGAAATTTTTCTTGAAAATACTTTTAGGTTGGCATATTTGAAATATTATCTTGTTATCATCTCTATCACTCAATTCATGATACTTGGTGCTATATTTTTTTTTCTTTTTCTCTTTTAAAGTATTTTTTCTTGAAAATACTTTTAAGCTGGCATATTTGAAATATCATCTTGTTATCATCACTATAACTCAATTTATGATACTTGGTGTTACGTTTTTTTGTCTTTTTCTAGTTGTTCTATTCATCCTCCCTTGAAATGATTTTCTTGCTAATGTATCACTAAGAAGCCATTTGGATGATTACTATGAATGCCTTGCTTCAAAGATAGTTGCTTTCGTTTGATCCCTTTCTTATAGTAGTGAAAGATTTATTTGCCTTTTCTGATCCAAATATTACCTATTTTTTGCACGGAGCTTATTGACGCAGAGATCACCCATCGCTAAAGCTGTTGGGGAGGTTGAACTGGTTCAAGAAGAGGGGATTAGGTGCCGACCGACCCTTTCCTCTTGGTTAGGGTTTAAACCTAAGGGGAGAGACCCTTTTTAGTTATCTATTATTATATATATGTTGTTTTCTCTGATTACGGTCCAATTTTTTGCTTCAATTTTCTATTGTTAGCGTCTTTTCCCTTGTTAGGGGCTACTGGTGGTTATCTCAACATATTTTCTTTTTATTCTCTTTGCTTCCTGCAGCCCTCTTTGTGCCTCTCTTATCTGTTGTCGCACCCACTCGACACCTTTCTAACTACTGCTACCGTGTCTACACTCTCCTTGCTTGCTGCCACCCACCACTTTCTCCATCACCCCCAACCTATTGTAGCCATTCCCAGGTCCCCTCGCCACTGCTCAATCTGATATCCCGCCGTCAGATAGCCCTACAACCACTACTTCTATATCCACAACACCTTCTCATCTCGCTCTAGCAAGGTATTTGTGTTTGTGTCATGTTTTTTCTATTTTAAGTGTAACTAATTGTAATCTTATTTGCTTTTGCATAGTAATATTTGCTTCCCTTATTGGGTTATGAATTAACTTTGATATTATTTGGTATCAGAGCTAGTCTAACCTTAATATTATTTTAGGGTTTCTAGCATTCATCATAACCCAAACTTACCGGCCCCGATGCCTCAAAATTCATTACCAGAGAAGGCAAGAAAGGAGGCGACGTATGTTGTAGGAGATTTTAGAGTGAAGTGGATCTAGAGGAGTTTGAAGGAGGGAAGGATCCAGGTGATTTCATGTAATGGTTGCAGTCAGTTGAGAGAATTTTCGAGTACAAAGAACTGCCAGAAGATAGGAGGGTAAAGATCGCGACCATCAAGTTAAAATTGAGCTCTTTTTATGGTGGGAAAACTTGCAGATGCAAAGAAGAGAAGGAATTAACAAGATTACTAGATGAGAGAAGATGAGGAAGGAGATACAGAGGAAATACTTCCTCACTACCGTCAGAATATATTTTTGAAGCTTTGTCATCTACAGTAGAGAGATCTGTCAGTGGAGTTCACGATACAGTTTGATTAGTTTTAGATGAATTGTGAGTTGGTTGAGCCAAAAGAATATACTGTAGCAATATATTTGGGAGGCTTGAGTCTAGCTATCAGTAACATTGTGCCACTGCAGCTTTATTAGTCACTGGGAGGTGGAGAGGCAACAAAAAAAAAACAGATAGTTGCCTTCATTCAGATAGCCACCTACAGTTGTGTCTATCAATAAGGGTACATCTGGAGGGGTTGAGAAAATTGGACAGGGATATGATAAGACAGATTTGAGTGGAAAGAAGTCCGAGAAGAGTAGTTTGCCCAGTACAATGCCTGCCAGGAGATATTTTAGGTGCCATGGCTATAGACACAACCTGCAACTGCTCCACATGACGAGTTGTTTCCTTCACCGAGGAGGGTTTTATCGAGGAAGTTAGTGAGGAGGAAGCAGAAGATTGGAAGGAGGAGCATTAACTCTAGGGAAATGAGGGTGAAAAGCTAGTTTTAAGGATGGTTCTACCGACTGAGATAAGGAATGATCATTCGTGGCTAAGACATAACATTTTACGCACCAAGCGTACCGTGAGAGGAAAGGTCTGCAACCTAATTATTGATGGTGAGAGTTGCGAGAATGTGGTATCTACTCTGAAAATGATGAAATTGGATTTGGCCATACAGAAGCATTCTCAATTCTATTCCCTTAGATATATGAAAAGGTAAAATGAGATATGTGTGGATTAATAGTGCTTGGTTGAGTTTTTTATTAGAGATTAGCTATAGGACCAGGTATGGTGTGATGTGGTACTCATGGACGCTTGCCATATTTTTGCGGGGAGGCCGTTATAGTTTGACTGCAAGGCCAAACATGATGGGTTCAAGAACGATGGGAGAGACATGGTTTTCTTGTCTGTAATAGACGAGGAATAGACATCACAAATGAGACGGTAGTCCCACGAGCCACTTTTGTGCAGTCGATACGAGAGGCTCCAGTGACAATGACTGTAGTCATGTTAGAGGGAATTGTGAAGGAGATTGAGATACTAAAGCCTATACAACCACTGCTACCTGACTTTCAAAACTTGATCTCTGACAACTTTCTAAAGAGGTTGTCACCGTTGAAGGATATTCAACATACCATTGATCTCATCCCTGGATCAATGTTGCCAAACAAGCTTGCCTGCAGATTGATACTGCAGAGTACGCGAAATTACAATGACATATACAGGATCTCATTTCGAGAGAATTGGTGAGAATGACTACCAGCCTATGTGCTATCCTCGCCTTGCTGGTGCCTAAGAAGGACAGATCATGGAAAATGTGCTTTGATAGTCGAGCTATGAACAAAATTATTGTCAAATACAAGTTTCTTATACCTTGCCTAGATGGCCTCTTTGATCGGTTGCATGGAGCATTGTCTTTTCTAAGATCAACTTATGCAATGGATATCACCAGATCAGTTTGAGATAGCAGACGAGTAGAAGATTTTTTTTAAGAATCGAGATGGATTATACGAGTGAACAGTCATATCTTTTGGGCCGTCCGATGTGCCCAACATGTTCATGAGGTGTGAATAAGTATACGAGCTTACAACAATATGTTTGTAGTTCTGTACTTTAATGTTATTCTTACATACAATAGGTCTAAGGAGGAGCACTTGTTGCATCCGTGAATGGTTTTTGGGGTTTTACAATCAGAGAACATATGCTCACACATAGAAGTGCCACTTCTTGAAAGCACATGTATGTTTCTTGAGCTATATTGTGTTTAGTGCATACATTCAGATGGATCCTGTAAAAATCAAGGCCATCATTTTATATGTGATTTATTAGGAGTTTCAACATCAGCACGACTCCCCTAACAAAACTTTGGAAAAGGGAAAAGTTCCAATGGACTGATGTAACTCGATCCAGTTTATTGACTGACTACAATTTGTTGAGCGACTGCAATCTCTTGAATGTGTCAAAGGATGTGCGAGTGAAATTTAATAATTATCAAGTTGAAAATTATTTTTTTTAGGGGGGGGGATTTATAGAGACAGGAAAAGAGAAAGTAGTAATAAGATTACCAATTGGGAAAAGATGAAGAAAGCTATTCAACGGAAATACCTTCCACCTTATTATTGTCAGGACATGTTTCTTAGACTTCTCCACCTGCTGGAGATAGATCTTTTAGTAGAGGAGTTTACAACACAGTTTAACCAATTGCAGATAAAGTGTGAGTTGGTTGAGCTAAAGGAACGCACTATAGCCTGGTACTTGGGGGCCTGAAGTCCGCATTAGCAATGTTGTGCAATTACAACTTTACTGGTCGCCAAGGGATGTTCAAAATTCAGAATTGAAGGTGAAAAAACAATAAAAAGAGCATATGTATCAATCTTCATTCAGGCAGTGACCTTTAGTTTGGCAGTCATCTACAACTATCACGACAAACAAAGGTAACTTCGGAAGAGTTATCAAGACCAGACAGGGTATTGACACTACGAATCAGAGTGAAATGAAGCCGAAAAAGAAGAATTCTTCCAGTACAGTACCCGCTAGAAGGTGTTTCAGGTGCCATGGCTACGGACATGGTCTTCAACTGTCCCACGAGCTGAGTTATCACATTCGCAGATCAGGGCATCATAGAGGAGGTGGAGGATGTGGAGTCAGAGGATAGCTTAGAGGAAGAACTTCAGCTCCGGGGTGACAAGGAAGAATTGTTAGTCATACAAAGAGTTTTACAGTCATAGGTAGCGCAAGATCCATCATGGTTGAGGCATAATATTTTTTGCACCAAATGTATCAAAAAGGATAAAGTTTGTAGTTTGATCGACAATGAGAGTTGTAAAATTTTGGCGTCCAAACTGATGTTAAGAATTTGAGATTGACCATGCTGAAACATCCTCAGTCCTACTCCCTTGGTTGAAGCAACGAAATGAGATACACATGGATCATTAGTGCTTGGTTGAATTTCAATTGGGGATCAATTATAGGAGCAATTGTGGTGCAATGTGGTTCCGATGGACACGTCATTTTTTGTTGGCGAGGCCTTGACAGTTCGACTATGAGACTCAACACGACGACAATACTTTTTTAAAATAAACGGGAAACACATCGTGTTGCTGACTGTTAGGGATGTCAGAGGTGTAAGTGACATAGAAGAGGCATTAGTCCTAAGGGCTACCTTCATGTATTTAGTTTGAGATGCTACAGTGACACTGATATTAGTCTTACTAGAGAGAACTGAAGAGGAGAGTGAGATACCAACTCCACTACAACCATCATTACGTGACTTCCAGTATGTGATGACTGACAATCTTTCTGAGGGATTATCACCACTTTGGACATTCAAAACACCATAAAACTTATATCAGGATTAGTATTGCTGAATTGGCCCGTGTATGGACTAAGACATCAGAGTCGTTCACCGAGCTGAGACAATTCTGTGAATAGTTCATTTTGCAGGCAGTTCATCACTGATGGATCTTTTTATGGGAGATATATTCCAATGGACAGAGGCAGCTTAGAACAGTCTCAATATACTCATGAAGAAGTGAACCAGACGCCATTCTTGGCACTGCTAGACTTCAACCAATGGTTCGAGGTAGAGAGTGATACATCCAACTTGGGGATTGGAGCAGTGTTGAGCCAGGGAGTTCACCCCATCGTTTCACTGAGAATCTGAATGATTTCAGAATGAAATACTTGATGTACGATAAAGAGTTTTATGTTATCGTGTGAGCTTGTGCACTGGAGCCATTATCTACTGACAAGTGAGTTCATGCTGTTCACGGATCATGAAATCTTGAAATTCTTGAACAATAAGAGTAAATTGAAGGGCCAGCATGCGACTTGGGTAAAGTTCTTGTCATCTTTCCAATTTGTGTTTAAACACAAGGCTCAAAATCGTGTAGCAAATGTGTCGAGCCGCCGACACTTATTGATCACTTTGATGTAGGCTCGCGTTATGGGCTTTATGGCAGCTAATGAGCTTTAAGAGAAGAAAGAAGATTTTGGAAAAATTTGGCAACAGTGTCGAGAGAATTGATATCGCAATTTAATATACTTTCTTTGTGTATATCTTCTTTAATTTCATTCCTTGGCAAAGACTTCAAGCTAATAATATAATTTTATGTTCTTATAGTGGCTACTCCTAGTGACGTAGGTATTAAATTTTCTTATTGTTGATTTCAAAACTTCACTAGAATTGAAATGCAAGTGCACATATCGTTCAAGTAATATATGATTTTCTTTTAAAACCCCATTATCGATTCCAAAGAGAAGGTAAAAATTCTTTTTATGACTTAGTATAACTTAAACTCTTGATAATTATCTAGGAAATATGGTCGCAAGTTTATGTGTAAAAAGAAGTTCCTACTAATTCAGTTTTATAACTTAAAGAAAATGCTAAGTTTTTCTAAACTAACTTTACGTAGAAGATTTCAAATTATATGAAAGTCTTTCCCTTTTGCAATGAAATCATAATCAATGTAGGAATCAAATGTTAAAAGGTTTAGATGTAGTATTGTGACAAATAAGAGCATACATATTCTTTACGCTCTTTCGAGTGCATAAAAAATATTGGCTAACCTAAAGTTAAGTTCCTAAATTCTTGGTTGTGGGGTAGGTTTTAGTCAATCACTCTAGATTACCCATTGTGCCCACAATTTTTGGACTAACCTAGCCTTAAGTTGCAAACTCTAGATCAAATTAGTTAAGGTTTTAGTCTGTCACCCTAGGATCACCAATTTAAACTCATCAAAACTTATCTCCCTATCTATTTGCACTAACCTTTGAGCTACCTTTTTCAGCCTCTAGATTAATGTGATTCTTACTAGTTGAGGAATAAATAGTCCTCCCGGGTCATTATAGATTCACAAGTTTTAACATACCAATTAGTCAGTTTGAATATGTAAATTAAGTATGAAGTAATGAATCATCACAAGTATGGAATAAGAGAAATCTTAAACAATTCTAATCCTCTACATGATTATTACTTATTGCAAGGTTAAAGATAAAGAAAAATACTTATACTTCATCGGGTTAACACAACGAAACATAATTTATATTAAAATTTAAGTTTACACAGTAAAACATAATTTAAACAAAAATACAAAGTACTTATCATAAACTTGTCCCCAAACAAATCCTCTGAAGTTCTTTTGATGAATTCTCAACTCTCCTTACAATCTCACTCTAAGGGACACACACACACACACCAAAATACAAAGTCTAGCTAAATCGGCGTGAGGCTCAGCAGGATAGGGGTTCAACAGGGGAGGGAATTCATATCTATCATCTATTAATATGTTTGTTTGTTGAGTCTATAGTTAGATTTTGCTTGTTTTAGATTTTTGCTTATAGGCTTCTCCCCCTTACTAGGGTTGTATTCGAGGATTGGTGGTGCTCCAACAACATCCTGCTTTGAGGTGGTGAGCCGCCCCCCTCTC
>JXCR01073724.1:6496-23468 GCA_002079205.1 Phalaenopsis hybrid cultivar | reverse complement strand
CCCCCCTCTCGCCCCCACCCATCGCCCCCAAACCAACCCCTTCTTTCCCCTCCAACAACCAACAACCAACAACCGGCCCTCTCCCCTTTTTTCTTCCCCTTACTTTTAGCTGCCAACCTACTTACTTTTCTCTCCATGTCTCCTTTTCCAGCCACACTAACAACCTCCTCTTCCCACGTCCCCCCTCAAGCCACCCGAGAGCCCGCCACCCTTTTCTCCCGATTCAGGCCACTAGGCACCCAACTTCTCCTGCTCAACCTATCCACCTCCAACACTATCCTATTCCACCGCCTTCCACCAAGCCCCCAACTCTGCCCATGGATACCACTCCCCGACTCTTGTTGGATCTTGATGTTTGTTGTGTCTTCATTTCTATTTTAAGTGTTGATTGTAATCCTAGCTGTTTGCTTAATAATGTTTGCTTTTGTTATTACGGTTTGGTTAATTCCGATATTAACCCTTCTTGTGCTCATTTAAATTTCGAAGGGCCTTATTTATGTTCTGCCAGATGTCAATTTGCAACATATTTTTTATCTTTATTCATTTTAAAAATAAATTTTTTTTTTCTGCATTTATTTATTTTTAAAATAGTTACATAGCGCTATATAAAGAAACACTAGATCTAAACTATTATGTGATCGTTGTTAAGGAATTGCTTGCTACTTTCAGAAATTGCAAGTTGTTGCTCAAGGAAATAGAGTTTTGGTGCTTTATGAATTACTTGAGACATACCGGTAACTTTCCACTTGATGCTTAAAAAAGAATTAACAAATGAGAATCCTATTGGTATTAAAAGCATTGGGGCAGATTGCTCTGCAAGAGAGGGATAAATGGAAAGACTTCAATCGTTCAAGTTGTTAAGGAAGCTTTTGATTAGAGAGAGTTCATTTATCTTGCTGAAACCATTTTTTTTACCATGCCAGAGCTGGTACCTTTCCTGTTATTTAATTATTTTCCCTCAAATATCAAATTTAATTCTTTCATAATATTGCTGCAGCTTTCTGAGCCATCTGGAATTACTGAAGCTGGAAATGGTAACATTTTTTTCCTTTCTAAGGGAGTTCGTGTTTACGGTTATTCCATTTTATGCAATTTTATATTGATTCCGGAAATCAAATGCACCAGAGAAAAGTAGCTGACGATCTTCTTGCATTGAACGTGTAATTTTTCTTAACGTAGTGTCAAAATTATTTCATTGTCTATTTGCGTTATTCCACTTTTCTTCATACATGATGTATTCTATTGGTCTACATGACACGATATTTCATGCTATTCCTCACTATAATTCAACTGAAAATCTGTCTTTGAGGTTAATATGTATTCAACTAGTAGTTCTCTAATAGTTATGTGGATAACATTATTTGTGATTACCTTGGATACTAGTGCAGATTGTAGTGATTTCAATCAAATTTTGGTAAATAACGTACACCGCTCTTATGTTTGGGCCATGTTTTAATAGGATCTTGTGACACCCTATTTTAACCTCCCATTCAAGCATCAGACATAGCAGCGGCATAGCATCCGGCAGGACACATTTCTCACCAATTACTGTCATGAATATTATGAACTGTGGTCGAGTAGAAACTTAGTCCATCTATTTCACAAATTTGCACTGCACTTCATAACATTCCAAAAGATTCATCATAGTAATTAATATTGAAGTATGCACAATTTAAATTATTAAAATGGATGGATAAGCTTCTAAGAAATTTCATATATAATTAGAATATTTTGGAAATCTTTAAATTATTTTTTGTATATCTTTTTTTTAAATAACAAAATTATAATACTTGGTTCAAAGTTAAGTTATTTGGTTATGATTTACACTCATCACATCTTTTAGGATGTTGAGCCTAATTCATCTATGGATTAGCTCACCCAAAAAAAAGATTTAGAAATAAGAAATTAGAAATAGGGAACATAGAAAGATTAACTAAAAAATAAGAGTTGTATAATATCTTGTAATGAGCATCCTTATTTATAAATGAGTTGGTTCATACGCTACAATGTTACAAATAATGTCATTATTACGCAAATACTAAGAGATATTATTTCTAGCTTTATTATCTTCTTGTGCCATGAGCATTATAATACTCATTTGATAAGACTTTTTCTTAATTATTGAGTCCTCCAAGGATGCTTTTCCCTTGGCAGTGCTTTCAGTAGATCATTCTCGTTAATGCCTTTGTTATGTTGTGGCGAGTAGTTTGTTTGTTTAATTGGCTTAGGGAAACAAGATACTAAATTTGCCAAATCCACCTTGTCGGGCTCAGGCGGGTCGAGTCTCCGTATTTACATTTATTACTAAGCTTTGAAAACAATTTGGCCTTGCTTGGTTGCTTGGTTGGGTTAATTTGTCGAGTCGGTCTAACCAATTTGTTGTGTTAACTCTATGAACCGTTGCCTCCACGTTATGGACTTATCCAAGCACTTTTGGTCTTACTTTTACAAATCCAATATCTAATTTAAATATAAAGACATATGTGAAATCACAAGAATTAATCTCATTTCTTATAATCATTATAAAAGAGGTTTAATAATAAATATTACCTTTCAACGGAATTTTAAAAGAACAATAAGATTTTTTTTTTGTTATAAATACCATTTTAAAATTTGCACAATTAGTATCGGGCTAGNTATATATATATATAAATTTTTTCTCAACTTTAAAACATATTATACATTTGGGATTAAATTCAATGGTCAGGCTCACATTGGTCTCACTCTATATAGCACTGACACTTAAAATGTGTCATGCCCTTTGTTGGACACATTTCATACACCAAAAATTGTTCGACACACCCTACCACTTGTTAGACAATAAAAAATGTGTTTGAATTTTTGTTCTTGCCCGAATATGTTCGAGATATGCTCGACACATATTGTATATGAGCTCAATACTATCTGGGGGAAAATGAGGCACGAGAAGTAGAAAATTATACCTATACATATAACCTTAATTATAACTCATAGTTTTAGCTGCCTCCTCTCTCGTCAGGTAAGAACTCCCTTTAACGATCGTCAAAATTGAGCATCAAAGGTGCATTCAATATTCACAAAATCGAGTATCAGTAGTTTCCTTTTTGTTTTTTGAAACCAACCATCAAAGGTCCATTTTGCATTCATCGAAGCAGAGTATTGTAGTTCTCTTTTGTTCATCAAAGTCGAACATAGTCCCGCTAAAGTGGGAGCCATAAACTTTATCACAACTTGAGCAAGAAACCTGTTCATTAAAGCTGATCCAAATACCCTGCTAACTTCGCGACAATTGTATTGAAGTTTCTATTCATAGAAGCTAAGTGGAGTCAAAGTTGCTCTGATTTGTAAATAAAAAATTATATATATTTTTTACACTTTAATGAGTTAATAATTATAAATTTATACTTATTCTAATTCTAAAAGTTAAATTTTAACTTAATTAATTAAGGCGTAATTATGAGATACTTTAAAGTACGATGAATTCTTTTGAAATATTTTGTATGCCTAATTTTAAAATTTAATTTTTGTGAGCATAAGGTTTCATGATACAAGCTAAGTTTATAAAATTAAATTTTATTCTTAGATATTTTATTTTGTAATGGCTTTAATAAAAAATAATGAAAAAATAATTATTAATATTTAATTTAATATTAAAAGTATCCATGACGTGTGGTTTTCTTTTTTTTTTCAATTATATCATCTCTCCATATCGTGTCATATTGTGTATGTCTTCGTGTTCGTGCTTCATAGTTCTCCTCTCCCTATTTGTACAGGTGTCATAAACAAACCAACTTGTTCTCCTCTTTACCTTCACATGGGTTAATCTTTGTTGTCTTAACTATATACTTGTTTAACATTCATATGTTGCTCACCTTTGTTGTCATAATTATACAAATTTTTCTTATTATTTATGGGCTCACCTTTGTCGACCAACTTGAACAGGTGTCGTACAAAATGTTATTGCAATCTAATCTCCCAAATCATGATGTTTCTTAAGCTCGATATATTTTTATAACTAAACATTTAATTAAACATAAAATTCAATCAACAACAAAAAGAAAACAGGCTATTTAATTGTGTATGCAAGTGCAGCTTATGGATATCAAATTTATTCATTTTAAATATTTCTAACATTTTTATAATCAAAATACATTTGATTGTGAGTTGATTCTTACAAAATTATTTTGCAGTCAGTTACTCATGAATAGTAATCTGTGAAATGTTCTCCTAGACATGAAAAATTATTGTTGTGTCGCACATAGAAATCTATTCGACTATAAATAGACATACAACAGATCTGAAAAAATTTATTTTCTTTATTCTAATTTGTGTGCTTCACATAATTGATGATTTACTATTTCAGGACGAACACATTGAATTTTTTTTTTTGTTTTATAGATAATCTTAATTTTTTATTTTATAGATAATCTCAATTTTATTTTATGGATGTTAATAGTAGAATTCACGTTGGTTGGTTGAAGTGGAGGAATGCTTTGGGCCTTTTGTGTGATAGAAAAGTACCGCTGAGACTGAAAGTAAAAGAGACCTGCAATGCTCTATGGCGCTGAATGCTGGCCTTTAAAAGAGAAGCATAATAATAAGTGAAGTGTTGACGAGATGAGAATGATTAGGTGGATGAGTGGCTTTACACTTAGAGACAAAATGCGAAATGAATATATCCATGATAGGGTTGGTGTAGCTCCTGTGACGGACAAAATTAGAGAAAGTCGGCTTAGATGGTTTGGTCAAATTAAACGTCGACCATCTGATGATCCGATTAGGAGAGTAGATGTTTCAGATTCGACTTGTGTTAAGAAAGTGAGAGGTAGACCTAGGAAAACTTGGGCTTATTGTATAAAAAATGATCTTAATTTACTAGAACTAAATTAAAATATCACACTAAATAGGATGCAATGGAGAAAAAAGATTCATATAGTCGACCCCAAGTAGTGGGATTAAGGCTTTGTTGTTGTTGTTGTTGTGTATCCTATAAGCCTAAAGACCTACCATTCCAATTTTAATCAATTTGTTAGAAAAGATTAAATTCAATTTAAATAATAAATCTAAAATTGTTTTCTTTTCTATTTATTTCCCCTTCCTCCTCACACCCAATAAGATTTTTTGATCTATACACATCCATCCTTTATACTGAATGCTAGGGTGCATTCATTTTTGTGAGATTGAAATTACTCTACTTATAGATGCTTTCTTTGAAATGAGATGCTTTCATTTGTGTCACCTTTTTGCTGCAGTGCATTATAAAGTTCCGTGATTAAGTGCTCTGTTTAAAATTTGGGCCAGAATGCATAATTAAATGATCATTGGATTCAACTTCAAATTTATTGGTTTCATTGCAGGAAAATTTTTCATTGCTGATACAAACAACAGTGTAATTCGATGCCTAGACTTGAATGGAAAAGTCCCTATATTAGGCACATTAGAACTGAAAGGAGTGCAGCCACCATCACCAAAGCGAGAGTTGCCAAAACGCCTGAGAAAAAGGGCTTCTGTAGATACACAAATAATGAAAGTTGATGGTGGCTCATCTGCTGAGGGTTCCTTGGAACTTAGAATTTCGGTTCCTAAAGGTTATCATTTCTCTAAGGTTAGCTTCTGTTATTTTTCAATCTTGGTGCATGCATTGCACTGAGTTTAGCCTAACCAATCATTTAGTAGCAAGAAATTCCTTGGTTTTGCTTGACATCATCAGCACCATGGTGCTCTGTATTTTTATGGTACATTTTCTTCTTTCTAGTGCCTTTTATTTTCCATTTTTTTTTGTGTATTAAGTATTAACCCAATTTAGTAATTAAATCCGAAGCCTCAAAATGCTAAGATCCATATCATTTTTTGGTTTTCTCTAGCCTGATATCCACTTTGATGATTGCCTGATTTGTTTTCTTTCTATTTATAGGAGGCTCTAAGCAAATTTGATACGGAAACTGAATCTGCTGATGCGATTGTCTTTGAACCAAGTAGTGGAATTATTAGCACTACTGGATCTGCATCATTGCGGTTCATAAGGAGTTCCCACTCACCTGTAACCGGCAGAGTAATGTGCAAGGTCATTATTTCTCTTTAAAAGGAGCTCCAAAGGCTGCCCACTTATATAATAATTAATAATTACTGCAAAAAATATTGAAAGCTTCAAGCATCTTCATCTTCATTTAGTTTTCCGTTTTAGATGAAAAATTAAGCATTGGAGCTTTGGCATCATTAGTCGTGATAAAATTTCAAAAAATTAGTATATATATATATATATATATAGTGATAAAAAATCAATATTTGAAAAATGGGATATGCTACATCTATATATTGCTGCTAATTGATCATTTTGAAACTGTGGAAGTGGGAATTGAAGGCATAACTAAGATTGAAAGTAGGATTATGAAACTTTAGCTTGTGATGAACGGCTGTTTGAAATGGCCACAAGTGCCAAGTTTCTGATCATTTTCCTGCTGAGTAAGACCAATGTTGGACCTTGGTATTTGGTCGCTGCATGAACCATGTGTGAAACATCCAGCAAGTGTTTGTTTTTTTTTTGGCATTCTGTTTGCAAAATCTTGAATGCTGTAGATGCTTAAACAATTCATTCCTTACATGAATCCTTCTCCAACTGCAGATCTACTATTGCAAGGAGGACGAGTTATGTCTCTACCAATCTTTGGCATTTGACATATCATTCCTACCAGAAGTATCAGAGTCTCACATCTCTCACATCTCACTGTCATATAGTGTTACACCAAAAGTTCCTGTCGGTAAATCTCAACTTGTGTATGGCAAATAAACCTTATTGAAAGTTTACATGGGAGTTGTAAATACTTTTAATTGAAAAGTAGGAGGTGATATTAGAACATACAAGTCAATGAAAAACTTTTGAATAAAGGGTAGGATTGTTCATAATGAACCATATTAGTTATTACTTTGTGCTGTAGCTATTTACCAGAGTGCCTCCTGATATTGGTTGTACTGTAGTATGGTGACGTGCTCAAGTCTTTAACTAACACTTGTAAAAAATGGCTTATTAAGTGTTGATCCCTGTTTGAAAAAGACTTTTGGGGACTCTATGTAGGCTAACAATTGTAGTAATGAATATTAGCTATGGAGGAGGTTGTGATGTGGCGATGTAGGGGAACAAAATGTGCATACTTTACAAGCGGCCAATGTCATTGAATGGCGGTAGATGAAGAATAAAGTCCATTGCTAGTAGCGGATATTTAGTGGCTAGATAGTTTGTCAAACACATCTGTTTCTTAGTAAAGACTCGCCCAACATAATTTTTCTCGATTATAATGGTTTATTTTTGCGGACCATGGGACTGCCTATCATAATAGAATGATAAAATTGTTGATTCAAGATTGTGAAAATTGAACCAATCATTGTTGGAAGTAGTGATTTAAAATTCAAAGTATCAATGAGGATTGAATCGGATCACATAATAAATATTAAAATTATTTTAATGAGATTTAAATGATGCAAGAATATAAATATGTTACAAATATTTGAAAAAAAAACAAGTAAAACTTGATCACAAATAACATCTTTAATAAATTATAAATTTAAATCTTATATAAAACCAATCAGGATATAATTGTACATGTAATATAAATAAATATTTATATATATTAATTATAATTGAAAAAAAAAAAGAAATGCAATATTGATATAAAAATATTAAAGTAATTTATTATGAGAATGTAATTTATACTAGTCATAATTTATCAAGATTAGTAAGAATAAAGCGTGTACAATATAAAAAATATAAAAGTTAACATTTTATTATAATATTCCTACATTATTGCAGCTCCTTTAATATATCTGAACCCATTTCAATTCTTTATTTTAACCCAACTCATATTTAAGCTGTAACAGTTTTTAAGTCCCACATTATGTAGAAAACATGATATTACACTGTTTGTTTATATAAAAAAAATGATAATAAAATAAACAGCTTTACAGCTTGGGCTCAATATGTAGATCGGATGAGCCGATCGACAGTTCACACCAGTTTTCACTGGTCCATGCAAAAATGTTCTTGTGGTTTAACTAGACAGGTCCTGTGCCCGATTCACGGTCGAACAATCAGGTTTTCAAACCCTTCGTTTAAGTGATGAGATTGATGCTAAGATAATTTTAAGTTTAAGTGATGAGATCGGCCGAGACCCATCGAAAGCTGAAGAGGGAAAACTCATGTGTGTGCGTGTTTTGTTGGGACGAACCACGATCGAAGTAGGAGAAAGTAGCCGAAGCCGTGAGCTTTGCGTGCGGCTATTAGGGTTTTTGAGCCGTGTGAACGAGAAGAATCGGAGGAGATGGGGATCTGCTGTGTTCATGTGCATGTAGAGGGAGAGGAGGAAGAAATGCGTGGGTTCTGGATTGAGCCGCGACCGAAGTTAGGAGGAAGAAAGGTGCTCGCGTGTGGGAAGGAGGAAGGAAGCTCGCGTACGGGAGTTAGGATTGCAAGCCGAGATTATTAAAGAAATGTATGAGTTTAGATAAGTTAAATTAATGATATATATATATAAAATGTGCGTGTGTTTGTCATTTATATAATATTTAATAAAAATGCAAATTAAAGTAGTACCCTTTAATTGGACAACTTTTAACTAGGAATTAGAGGTTGATAGATTGGTTGGGGAAGAGGTAAAACATGACATTCGAGTGAGGTAAAGATTTGCAAGTTTTATGCATTGATTCTATAAATTAGTTTAATTAGTCGTGTTAATCTCATTTCAACAATTATTTTATAATTTTTTTTTTTTTGTAAACAACTGAATTAAAGGACGATAAGGTAATCAAAGTGAACTTGATTTTTTTTTAATGATATGCATTTTGTGAGCTTAAAGATTTAAGAAATTGAAATGGGAAAAGGAAAAAAATGTATATTCAATATTCATTAAAAGAGATATATTGAAGAAAATGATTGGTAAATAGTTAAGTCATACAAGATTATCTCCAGATAGTACTGACAGGAGATGCAATATACCTGTGAACATTGAAGGGAATGATAAAACTGTAACTTCGGGTGCAGGAGTTACTTGATAAAGGGTTCGTCAGACCTAGCACTTCATCATGAGGAGCTCCATTATTAGTTGTGAAGGAAAGGATGAGAGCTTCCGGATGAGCATTGATTACATGTAATTGAATAAGTTCACAGTTAAAAACAAGTATCTACTGTCGAGGATTCACGATTTGTTTGATCAGTTGTAAGGTTCCTTTGTATCTTCAAAGATTGATATGTGATCAGCCTATCACTAGCTGAGGATTGAAAAAGAAAACATAGTGATGACGAACTTCAGGACCAGATATGAGCACTATAAATTCATGATGATGTCATTCGACTGAAAAATGCTTCAACATTTTTTATGAATATGATGAATAGGGTCTTCAAGCAGTTTTTTTTATAGTTTTCTTATTGTTTTTATACATGATATCTAGATTAATTCTGTCACACCTCAATTAAGCCATTTGGTAGAGTTAATCATGGTGGCGACTGAGGCTTGCAATTTTGGTTAGACGAGCACTCACCAGCATTTGTCCTAAATTTTATAATCAAGACTCAGCGGATGATGAATTAGTCGAACTAGATCTTCATAATATATGTGATACATTGTATTTCAAATACATACACGAAAACATGAAAATCATATCATCCAGAACATGAAAACTATACATGCCTGCTAAATCCAGTAAAAAAATATGTACCCAAAAAATATATACAATGCTCCCAAAATTATCATGCAAAAGCTATAAAAAGACACCTTGATACTTGCCTCGGTGCTCGTTGCCCCTACCTTAAAGGAAACAATGAAGAATGAGCGACAACGAGCTCAGAAAAATAAATAGGGCTAACATAAGATTTTATACATGAAAATGAAACAATGTGCATACTCATATGAAATTATACATGTCTACAAACAAATCGTAATATGTTAGCATAATAGAGAGCATGAAAAGACATGTACAAAAATCAAAACTGTAGTATAACATGTAGATCATAAACATGAAATCATAAGTATAATTAAAAACAAATACATAATATATTATCATAACAATGCCATTTCATAGAGGTCATATCATAGTAATGTCACTTGCTTAATATATAAAGCTCTACTATTTCCATGTCCTTTTATCATTGGTCATCACGTTGCCCCAAAGACTATATAAGGAGTTTCCTTAACGTACTAGTTATCGATAACACCGTGATGCTCATAGTTCTCTGATGTTCTGTTACAGCCTTATTCCAACATTTCTCAGAGTTTTAACCTCGTATAAATATCAGGAGTCATGAATACTACATTCCTACATAATGTTCTTGCAAACACTCATAATAATTTACTCCTAACATTCCTTGTGACATTTAAATCATCATTACTGCATCAAATATTTATCAAGAATTACATGTATCAAAAGCATAGACACATAAAATAACAAATGAATACATGCAGGAAATTCATATCACATGCAGTCACATGTAACATAGCTTGATTATAACAATACGTGTATTTTAAGAAAAGTAAACATGTATTTATACTTTCTATTTTAGGTAATCATTTACTATATGCAGGAAGTTCTAAATGCATCTGTGTCAAATAGAAATCTCATGAAACCTTTTAGAAAATTATTTTTCTTAAAGTAACATAAGATTATTTCACCTAACTTGACAAAGGAGCCTTACGACGAGTGCCGACACTCTCGTCTCGACCCCATCGCCTAGTATAGCCAACCTGGAGCTTGCAGACATAGTAAGATTTCAAAAAATTTCGTTCTTAACATGCATTAACTCTAAAAATGCATTAATTTCCAACACATAACTCAAATGGATTGTGTTTCCACCTTGAAACCTTTGGTTGGTGCCTGCTCCAGCATTGGGTTGCCCGCCGGTAGGAGTTGGGTTGCCCCCCGCACTATTTATGGGAACTTTGCCCCCCACACTATTTATGGGAACTTATCTTTACTAGTCAAGCTCCACAGATAGTAATCTCACATTTGGAAACCAATGGTTAGACTAGAGATGAGCCACACTACTTTACACAATTATGAAGATGGTGCAAGTATGAAAGGGAAGTGGTTGCAAGGAGTAACTTTAATTTTTACATTGTATTCACTTTAATCAACATATCAACAAGATTTTGAGCTATATTTCTCCAAGGAAATCTGATCATCTTATGGGAGAGAATGAATAAAGTGATAATTCAGCTGAGCATATTAAGTCTTAACATGGAAAATGACATTCTTAGCTAGATGAATATCACTCATTTTGTCACTTTGAAGCATTTCAATCCCTCGCTCTTTGCCCAATTCCGTCATAGAACTCTACAAATAAATCATCTCCTTGCTAGCCGTAGTGAATGTACTAAACTTTTGCAATTGAAAATGCAACAATATTCTGTAGCCTGGTGACCCAACTCATTGTTGTATTTCTCAAAGTGAAGACATACACTTTTGCACATCTTCTACCATCAATATCTCTTAATAAATTTGAATATACATATCCATCTAGATTAATATTTTACACCTTTGAAACAAAGTATTTTGTTAACTGTTCCTTTCAAGTATCTGATATTTCACTTCTCTACCTTTTAATGATGTTTCTCTAGATTACCCTTATACATACTGACCACTCTCTAAATGTGTAATATCGGGTCTTGTCATATCATTATCTATATCAAACTTCCAAATATTGAAGCATATGGAGTTCTTTTCATTTGTGCTTGCTCTACATTAGATTTATGTAATAATTTCTACGGTGTAAATTTTAATTTACAAATATACCCTTAAGATTCATTTAACTGGTTTATTGAATTTTAGTGGGTAAAATACTATTTAATTTTAGAGAACTAATTTCATTGTCTTTTTTCATTTTCATTTCATATTATTATTATTTTTAATTTTTAATTTATTATTTATTATTTTTGTCAATTGAATTATTGATTTCAAAGAAAGATGCATATTTTTTATTAAATTTTGGTCTCTAAATTTTGAGAAAATTATAGGGTGGTTCCCTTTGTTAGAGGTTGTAATCATTTCAATATTCATTTAATTTTAATTTATATTTAATTTTTAATGATTTTCAATTATTTAAAAATTTAAATTAATTTTAGAAACTTGCCTTGCTTTTATTTTTATTTGAATCCCCTTATTTTATTGAGTTAAGGGAATTTTACTTTATACTTTTGTGATTTTTAGTTTTTTAGTTATGCACTTTTAGAGTTTCTTTAAATTAAATTTATTTATTTAATTAGAAAAAGGCTGTAATTTCCTACTTAACGCATGTGCTAACTCAATCACCACATCAACTTCGATAGCCAATAAACTTTGTGTGGCGCTTTGCTATTGGCTTCAATTCCCACATTGGCATTCTATCAAGTTTACTAATAGTGAACGGAAGTCGTCTATGACCAAATCTCGATCTTAGTGATCTAATGGCCAAACCTAAGAACCAATTCACTCGAAAGGATCTGTAAGAACTAGGGTTCACATCCTACGGATAAGATTGCATTCTATGGTGGTCTTCTTCAAAAAGGACCAAGATTGAGCACTAAAATTAAGTTTTTGAGCATTACCTTAGCCTAAGGAATTTTTCCTCATTTGGCTACATGATTCATCATTGATTGAGATTAACTCACTTGGCCCAAGCTCTAATTGAAATGGTGTTGAGTTTTATCAATTTGACCAAAAGGCCTCGCGGTTTGGTCTTGAGATTGTTAAGAAGGCACGAGAAGAGAGAATTTTGTGGCGAAATTCATTTCAGGTCTTGGGAAAACTTACATGATTCAACTCTTTGAACCCGTATGCTGCCCGATACGATTTTGTGGCTGCAGCCTTTCTTCATTTATATGGGACTGTACTCATGATTCACATAAAATGAAAATTAGGGTAGGGTAACCCAAACCACTATATGTAGCACTACTAGCTATAATCCAAGCATGATGAACTATGAGAGCACCAACATTTACTGCCTTCATTTTCTGAATGCAGAAATTTAACACAACTCTATTCTTCATTACTTTGCTCAGATGATTTGTTGGCAGTAATTTAGTAGAGATGAAGTGCTGCCATACCTTTGACTGAATAGTCATCATGGAAGTGGAGAAGTTAACTTTCTTGTTATTTTTAATCTTCTATTCTCCTCTTCCATCAGTCAGTAAAGCAATCACTTCATCCAATGATGAATCAATCATCACAAATGCAGCATATTCGCAATGCAATACATTTCCCAACATAAAAAATATTGATCCTTTCTCTTGGAAACTCAACTTGCTTACCTCTCACAAAGATGTGATCGTCAGTGAAAAATCTCAAATTGGCATAAAACTCCCAAATCATAGGTACAACCACTACTGTAGTGAAGTAGCCAAACCTCTCCCAATTTTTGGAATTGATCAACCTCTCGATCTCGCAATTCGGGTTAGCAAATGCCCGTTCCTGGATCAATTTTCTTATTTCCATTTGAGTGTTATAACAATGTTGGCCTTTAAAATTGACAAATCTTCTTGCGTCAAAATCACTTGTTGGCTTTCCTCTCTTACTCGTGGAGCCATTAGAATTTCTATGAAAATCCAAATAAAATCCAAATAAATTACAAAATCAAAATTCTAACTCCTCAAGTAAGATTATTTGGTAGGAAACTTTTCACCATGAGTTTTCTTTAACCTTTTCCATAAAAAAATCCCAAATTTCAGATTTCTCATAATGTGGGAAAAATCCATTGTGAAAATAAAAAATTTCTAAGTTAAAGTGAAGCTTTTACCAAGAGAAGATGAAATCTAAGATCTTTGGCCTCCAAAATCTTCCCTAACGTGCACAATGTGAAGCCCTAGGTCACGGTTTAGAGGTACGAGATGACCCAACCAGTAAAAATGGAGTTTTACTGTGCAATTTTGCGGTTTTTTATGTAATCTGGCATTTTTAGGAATTTGTCGCATCAGGCGCCAATGCCTTAATTTTTCTAGATTTCATTTTCTGTGGAAATCTGCTACGTACCGCTTTACATCCTCCTCTAATTAACTCAAATAAACATTTATAATCATAATTAAACATTACTCTATTACCAAACTTTCACAAACAACACAAAACTCTCTTTCATATATAAAATCCATGCTGTTACAAACTAACAATTTTCAAGCCAACTAGATTTAATTCAATGTCCAAAGCAAACGAAACATCCTAACACTAAAATCTAAACATCAAAATACTAATTACATATAAAAATAGAGTTAAAAAAAGTAAATGCAATCCAACATAACACAACAATATAAAAAAGCAGTACTAAACAAAATATTATGTGCATTAATTAAGTTCAAACATCTTCTTCACTCTCGTCCTCCTGGATATCTCTCATGGATTGACAGTGTACATACAAGTTGTAGAAGTGGTCGATAAGGAAATTAATCAGTTGATTCTTCCCCAATCCAAGAATTTTTCTTGAACATACATACCCAACCATCTTTAATACAACTAGTATGTTCAAAATGTTCCTTCAGTCTTCAATCCAGATGATCTAACATTTTAGAAACATTCCCAATTGCATACATAAGGTTCTGTACCTCTTTTTCTATCTTCTTAATCTTTTCCAAAAGTGTGTTCGAACTGAAGTAAGGCTGAATAGGTGATGAATTATGGGATGCTTGATCCATTAGTACATTCATATCATTCTCATCTCCCATTTCATTATAATTGTAATAAATTTCTGAATCCATTGGCTTCCAAGGAAGAAGCACTTTTTCCCAACTCTCATAAGGTACTAGCGATTGACTGCATAATAGGAAAATAGTAGATGGATACCCCAATCCAGTTGCAGATCCATTGATAATCAAACCCAAAACAAATTTCACAATTATTGCTCCAATACCAACAAGTTTTCCAGTTTGAATACAGTAGTTCAAAATATCACTCTCCTTAATTACCTTGTTGATTTTCATAGTGGGGAGTAATTTCGATGCAATAAAGAAATGCCACCCCTTAGAAGCAGGATTTAATAATGATGAAGAAAAACTTACATTTCCATCATTTCTGGACTCCCATTTGTATCTTCATCTATAAGGTATCGATAGAGTCCATTCATATTATCTCTCATAGGGGTAAAATTTACATAATGGCAAATAAGAACACTTTCAATCATAAACATCTTGTTTATTCTTGAAAGAGTGAATTGCACAAACCTACCTTGCACGTAGGCAATTCCTTGTTTGATTCCATGAGCATTTGAATAAAACTCTTTCACCACAGGGAGAACTATGGCGACAGTAGTGTAATAAAGCACTTCCTAGCGTCTCTGCGCAATAATTTCTTCCGCTCGAGTAATCAGTGTATTGAATTATCGATGCACAAATCCCCTTTCCTTGATTAGCCTATTCTCCACAAGAAGACGATCATGTAACTTCTGTGCATCGAAACTGACTAACTTTCTCCGGTTGAAAATTCTAAAACTAGCAAAATTTTTAGAGTGGGAAGCCATATGAATTGAAAACTTGTCTCTTCTCTCGTTTTCCCCCCTAAATTGGACTTTATAATCAGTTTTTGGAAGTTATAAGGAGAAGAACCCGCCAAAAACCACCAAAAACCACCAAAAACCATCTTTTGAAATGTTTTCTCTCATTTTCATCACCGTAGCGCTTCAGGCGCCAATATGACGCGTCTTGCGCCAATTCCACAAAATTTGCAATTTCGACTTCAATCCAATAAATTCTCAATTCTTCCAAATAATTTGGTAAATAAAAATATTTTTAATTATTTTCTTAGTGTCAAATTTTCTCAAATACATAGAATCTATTAAGATACAAATAAAAAAATAAGTTTCAAACAAAAATATAAAAACAAAAATAAACAATGATAAATATGAGTTGCCTCCCACAAAGTGCTTGGTTTAATATTGTGAGTCTGACATTCCTAGTCTTTATTCTTGTTGACCCAACATTACAGTTTCTTTAAAAACTGGTCTTTGACCATCAAAACATGGTTTTAATATGTGCCCAGTCATATTAAATGTCCTTTCAGTCTTGGGATCTTCAATATTAACAACTCAATAAGGATAGACTTTTATAATTCTAAATGGCCCTTTCCACCTAGACTTCAGTTTTCCATTAAATAATTTCAATCTTGTATTGTATGATAAAACTTTTTGTCCAGACTCAAATTCCTTTTTTATATCATGTTATTCTTTCATTCTTTTCTTATAAATAAGAGCATTATTGTAAGATTCATTCTTAATTTCTTCAAGCTCATTCAATTACAATAATCTTTTCTCACCAACATCTTTTAAATTGAAATTGAATTCTTTAATATCCCAATAAGCTTTATGCTCTAATTCTATTGGTAAGTGACAAGTCTTCCAAAAAATTAATCTATACGGGGACATTCCTATAGATTTCTTATAAGTTGTCCCGTATGCTCATAATGCACTATTTAATCTAGCTGACCAATCCATTTTATTAGGATTCACACTTTTTTCTAAAATTCTTTTAATTTCATGATTAGATACTTCTATCAAACCACTAGTTAAGGGATGATAAGCAGTTGTAATTTTACGCATTATATTATATTTTTCCACCAATCTTGAAACGGTTAAACTTCTAGAATGAGATCCTCCATCGGTAATGCTTACTCTCGGCATTCCTATCTTGTAAAAAAACTTTTAATTAAAAAATTTGAAAAACTCCAAGCATCACATCAAGGTAAGACAATTGCTTTTATCCATTTTGAAACATAATTTACTTCTATCAATATATACACATTTTTGAATGAAGGTATAAATGGTCTCATAAAATCTAATCCCCATGCATAAAAAAATTCAATTTTCAAATTAAAATGTAGAGGCATTTCATTTCATATTGAAATATTACCTCCATGACACTGATCACATGTTTATATATATATATATATATATATATATATATATATATATATATATATATATATATATATATATATATATATATATATATATATATATATATATATATATATATATATATATATATATATATATATA
>JXCR01073712.1:0-14086 GCA_002079205.1 Phalaenopsis hybrid cultivar | reverse complement strand
CCCTAGCTTAATGAACAAAAAAGCTCTCAAAAGAAACTTTTAAAATCTCATATAAATTTCCCAAATGATCGATGGCCAAAAATTGGAAAATGATATGATTAAAAGATTGGAAATTCAGCATTCCCGCTCCTAAAGCTTGGATTTCAAAAAAGTGAAATACTCCAAAATGGAAGACCCATGATTTGGGGATCAAATCATGAGCATGACAGTCAATTGGAATCTCAAGTTCAAAGCAGTCTATAAGAAGCAGCTCTTCTCATGGTTTGGGCATCTACTTGCATAAAATAACAATAAGAGTTGCAAAGAAATTGTGTTTATTTTAAGTTTTGATATTTCTTATTTCTCCAAAAAAATTACTAATGGAAATGGTTCTCAGATCATACCATTAAGATCAAAAACGATAGTCTTTGGAGTCCACATGCATAATCAAATCATCAATCAAATATCATATGGAGGAGATCAAGGCTTCAAATTCTAGACTGTTGGATCAAAATCTAGATAAGAGCAAGTTAAGGGTAAATTTAAATTTTAAGCTGTTTTGGATAAGATTATATTTAAATTTAAATTAAATTAAATTAATTTCTGCAGGAATTATCATTTAGTTTGATCGTATTAAGTTGCTTCTTAAAGATAGGATTTTTCTCTATTAGTGGAGTTTATCAGGGTATGATAAGATCAGATC
Organism: Phalaenopsis hybrid cultivar; assembly: GCA_002079205.1. NCBI lineage: Eukaryota > Viridiplantae > Streptophyta > Magnoliopsida > Asparagales > Orchidaceae > Phalaenopsis > Phalaenopsis hybrid cultivar. The sequence goes on along the minus strand of JXCR01073712.1, from coordinate 13,404 downwards.
CTTGCTGTGATTGCATATTAAAGACATGAAATTCCAGCAGTAATCATTAGAAAATTGGAAATTCTACCAAAATAAACTTCTGTTCTTCTCTTCCCTTTTGTTTCAGCTACTTTATTTTAGCATAAGCTACAGCTGCACTGCTGATACAAAACCTATCGTTGTAGAGCATGGCTACAGACTCCAAATGCCCAAATATTATTTCCCCCCACTGCTACACCTGTTCTTGCTGCAAACTAGCTGCTGTGTGCTTCTTATTGCTCTCTTGATCGANGGCTTAGGTATGAATTTGACCAAGCTCAATTTCAGGTGTTGGTCTAGAGCTATGGTGGAGGCTATTTCAAAGAATAATTTTATGGGACTTTATCTTCTCTTGCTGTTGTGAAGGTGTGGGCACAAGCTATTGAAGTTTGGTGGAGTGTGGAGGTGTATTGGATTCTGTCTCGATTTCCAAAAAGGTTTCAAGCTCAAAATTGAGCTCCGACAATGGGAATAGGTGAGGGAAAATGGTTGGAATGCACTGAGGGGATCTTAGGGAAGCTCTGTGTGAAGTTTAGAGAGGCCTCTCTAAGAAAATTTCAGCACACCTACCATGGTCGTGGGAGGTGAGTTTTTATAAAAATGCCCATGGGGTGGCTCTCAGGGCATAAATTTGGGTGCATTGTGGTGCTTAGGTGGAGGGCAGAGGAGCTCTTCAATTTGATTTGGATGAGCTGGCCTCTAGATTTTATTTGGGTGAGGTGCCATGGGAGTGGCTCTCGATTTTGAGCTTTTCTGGCCACTAGGCCGGTTGGCCGGCTAGTGGGAGGTGGCTAGGAGCTCAGAGAATCCAGAGAAATCCATCACAACAATTTAATGCAAATGTGCTTTGATTTGGCAAAGATATCTTAAGCATATACATTTTTGGAAATAAGATCCATTAATATGGGGGAACTTTGGTCCATGGATTAGTTTAGGTGGTTTCATGGTGTTTGGACTAGTAACTAAGTCCAACTAATGGCTGTGGTGGAGTTATGTTGGTGGTTTTAGGGTGGTTGCACATTTAGTGCATGGGTCCAAGTGGGTGCAAATGACCAAAACTTGGGTTTGGGCTAGGTTAACCATGTCAATTGGCCCAATTAATTATTGAATTTGGTGTATATGCTCATAAGAAATAACTTTGGTGAAGGATGGAAGTGGTTTTGAGTTCAATTGTAGGGTCAATTTGAGGGAATTTTGAACTTTAATCAATTTGGTCATGTTGGACTAGGCTTGGGTCTAGCTTGGATTAGCCTTGGGTTAAGTCCAAATTCATTGTTGTAAATGGTCAATAGGGACCTCATGAAGAGTTTTAAACTTGAATTGGATGCCAATTTGGACGTTAAGGCAATCAATTAAGTGATATTTGAGTTTTCAACATGAATTGAATGCCAATTTGGAGGTTAAGGCAATCAATTGGGTGAAATTTGTGGAATTAGCCAATTTGGGGCTAAATTTGGGAATTTTGGATTTAGGCCAAAATCAAATAGATTTGAGACTTCACCAAGGCCAATTTATGGTTTATTTTGATGTATAGGAACGTCAAAAAGATTTTGCAACATTAATTGAGGCTAATTGACTAGGATATGGGTTCAATTTGGTGAGATTAAGTCATGTGGTCAAAATTGGGGTTTTGACCCAAATCAAAATTGAGCTCAAATCATGGACCAATTGAGCTTGGATTTGGTTTATTTTGGTCATATAAAAGTTGAATTTGAGTTTAGGATTGGAATTGGGGTCAATTCAGATCAAATTGATGGACATTTGAGTTGGATTTGGGGAAATTTTGGTCTTTAAAGGGCAATTTGGGGATTTTGGTTAGAGGTTGTCAAATTGGCCAAATTGGGTCATGTGGTAGTTGAAGGAAATGATTGGGATTTTATTGGGATTTTCTGGGAATTTTTGGAATTTTTGGGATTTTGGATTATGGAGGGGTATTTTGGTAATTTGGGGGTGTTTTAGGGGTAAAAGGCCAAGATGGGTATTTTGGTAGAGTTGAGGTACCAATCATCACCAACAAGTCATGGACCAATGGAAACCCCATTTTGGGTCCTGTATATAGTGGTCTTAGCTAAACCCTAGCCCTAGGGCTAGTAGGTTTAGGGGACTATCTACATGAGTGTCCCAAAAGATCAAGAGATCTAGGCTAGAAAATTGAGTTCAGAGTTGTGAGTGATTGTAGGTGTAGATAAGTGTAGTGAGTGCCTTAGTTCCAGACCAACACCCAAGGTCAACCCTAAGGTCCAGCAATCCTAAAGGGTGACTCATCTTGAGTTTTCCCCACAGTGACTCCACCTACTAAATATTAGAGGTTATGACCAATATGTGGAACTTCAAGTTGAGTAAAGAAGAAGGTAGAATCTCTAATGGTGAGGGTTCCACATCTTGTTTTCTAAGAATAGTCAACAGGAAAAATCCTATGGCTAGAACATAGGCTACTAAAGAGCAAAAACTAAACCTCAACCAAAAGTGAGGTCAACAGGGTAGCTAACCTAAAGGGGATGAGGGAGGGGAGTTGACAAGGTTTATGGGGGAAAAGGGATTAAGATTAGAATCAAACAAATTTTCTAGCTCATTAAGGGGGGAACCAATGGCCCCCGTGGGGGAGAACCAAAGGTTGCAAGACGGGAGAAATAGAATTTGGAACTATTTCAACATGTTGTTGGAGGTCTCTATTAACCTGAGAAGAAGTTCCACCATAAGGCTCTGCAAGGACCTTTGAGGGATTAGCAAAATTGGAATTGGCAGCACCACCTTCAGAGGGTTTCTGTCTAGATGTAATCTATAACATTTCTCATTGGAGTGCCAAAACATTCTAAAATGGTGACATTAGAATGGCCTTTACTCCATTACAACAAGCTACTAATATCCATTATGTTGTGTACCAAGCCAAATTCTCTCTATTTCAGGTTGGGTAACGTCCCTTTCTTCCAAAATTCTTGCAAGAGCAGGTATAGTAAGGTTAAATGTGGAAATATCAAACTTTAAAGGTCTGCCAACCCAATACCCAATAGAAAACAACACCTTGTTATTGAAGAAAAGTAATTTCAGCCCTGAGAGTTTATACTAAATAAGAATGATGGGGGCTCTTTAGTGGGATAAAATTCCATTGAACATTTGAGGATTTTTATTTGAACTTCCCCGATAGCAATGTATTTTTTTGGGAAAATTTGTTCATAGTCCTCTTTAATAGATAGATGAATCATGATGTGTCTACCATCAAAAGTCCAACTTTCCAACTCCCAACTAATCTGAAATCATCAACAACTCTTCTAATTACTTCCATCCGGGGATGCCCAAGTTGGAATTTTCCAATCAAGGTAAACTTGTGAACATCAATAAGGGAAACCACCTCTTTATCTGAAAAGAATAAAGCAGGTGAGCCTGCCCTTTTTGTTCCTTTATTAATAATATTTCATGTAGTCCGACCATTCATGGTATCATGGTAGAGTTAGAGAAAAACCAACTTATCCCCAAGAGTAGAGCCACCATCCCTTCCAACAGCCTCCACATAGGAACCCTTACAAAACTGCTAAATCATTGGACAAAGAAAGAAACTTAAGAGGTGAAAAAGCCAAAGCCCAACAATGACAACAACAGAAAGGAAAAAAGGCAAAGAAAACAGGAAAACCCGCACCACCAAAGGAACAACAACCACATGAAAAATTCAAAAAGATGGAAACCTATAAAAAAACTAAAAGCTGAAAAATGCCAACTAAAGATCCACCAAGTCTACTAACACCAAAGGAAAAACAAAAAGCAAAACAATACCCAAGTAATCAGTGAAGAATCTATGAAATCCCAAAACCTAGTAGAGTAGGGGTAGGAGACTTTTTGTATATAATTATGAAATTATATTTCAAACATTAAAGAGGCCGAAAACATCGAGAAGCCTTTTTGTGTAATAATGGAATTTATACTGAAAATCATAAGCTATGTCTGATCATGATGGAGAACATTTAGAATAGGTGACCTCCTCGAAAGTTACATCAATGGGATAAAGCCATCATGCCATTAGTCTAAAGTTAATAATACTTTGATGGTTTAGAATTTATGCTGAGACAAAAGGTATTACAACTTTACAACAACTAGATGATGTGAACTTAGTGTCACAAGTAATAAAGTGTTATACTATGTGAGCCTCCCCATGAATCAAAGGTAGAACAAAGTGCTTCATGATGAGAGACACCTCTTGATCTAAAGGGACAACCTATAGAGTTTTATCTACATGGTAATTGATTTGGTTATAAACCATTGCTAATGACATCAGGTACATAAGTTGGGGAGATGTAAAATCCATTAAGTTGAATGAAGTTGAACTCTTAAATATCAATACACTATTTTGTGTAATGGTGGAATTTCACCAAGAACTTTGAAGTTAAGGGTGCTCATCCTAGATCACTCATAGAATGGGTGACCTCTTGAGAAGTTACATCAATAGAGAAAAACCATGATGTCATTTGGGAAAAGTAGAAAATATTATGATGGTTGGTGTTCAAGTTGTTACAAAACATGAGCTCCTACTAGTTGAAGTGAAAAGAGAAAGTGGAGTTGTTTAATTGATTCATATTTAATCTTGGTAATCAACTAAAGATTGATCTTATCAAAGAACCTAGAATAAAGAGAAAAATATGGAAATTCACTTATGAATTTCCTTTGAACCATTCAAGATATACTCCTTAACAATTGTTGGTCTAGTCTCCCTCTTCCCCTTCATATAAGAGGAAGACAACCATATCCTCTAATAGAGAAGCTCAATAAATTTTATCTAATAACATTTGATATTAATCATTAAACACCCTAAGAAAAGTTGACTTAAGGCCAAACATGAATTTAGAATCATAACTAGAGGTGACTAAGAAGTGACTTAAAAGTAATTGTACCATTTGCGGAATTATACTTCACGATAATCTTCATGATAAAGTCCACTCTCTTCAAATTAATATTAAAAAAATGTTTTCTTTCTCAATGGAACCCTATTGAGGAATGTTGTTATATACCATTAATTCTTAAAGAAATAAATTACCTAAACCTTAAAGTTTTATCGTACTATCCAATATTATCCGCTTAATATGAATCCTTGACAATAAAACAAACTTATTATTTGGGCTTCACAATAAAGAAGTGTCAGAATAATGAAAAGGACCAAGGTATCTAATTTTTCTCTTGTAAAGTACCACATCCATTACATGCATTAGGATGATTCTTAAATATTATAAATCTACATTAACTCGGTACATTGTGAAAGGCATAATCTTAGGTGGGATTGATCATAATCAAATAAGAGATCATCTTCATAAGTTAAGTTAGTAACTCATCTTCCCTTGCTGATTTTAATATCATGGATAGGTCAAGTACAATTTCATTTGTACCATATTACTAATTTAGTTTGTAGTTTTAAATCTCTTATAAATTTGAAAGACATGAGAGCTTGAGAACTATTAATGAAATGAAGAAACCATTCTTGACATATTGGAGGAGGAGAAGAAGGAGAAGAAGAAGAAGGCAATTAAGAATGGTATAGGAAAATGAAAGGAGCTCTATGATTATTGTGAAATAGATGAAGACTTTCAGAATTTCACTTCAACTTTAAATTAATAATAAACATATCATGGTGGCATTTCAACTAAAATGGAGAAATAATAAATGTATTCTTCGAAGTCACACTTAAATAAAACAAACATTTAAAGGAAACACATTAAAATAAAAATAGAAATATTTCACTATATTAGAAATAATATATCATCATTAAAAGGCTATGTTTTATTCACATCTAAGGACAATCATTCTCCCCGAGAAAAAGTTATAGAACATGATCTGAAGTAAATTTTGTAGAATGTTAACCACTTTCAATCAATCTCTTTAGTTCAAAATTATCCCCTACACGAGTTGGTTCAAGCAAGTTGATTTCATAAATCTCTAAAGCACTAAGTGCACTCCATTCATGTTTGCCATAAGTTTTTATAATCCACTTACAAAATTTTTCAACTTGAAAAGTTTATCTCTATGTCCAAATATCTGATGCAACACCTCACATTTTCTATAATTAAAGAGAACTTCAGGATGTTCAATATTGTCGAAAGTAATTATATCTTTTTTAGTTTTTGGTATGTATACCTACCTAAAACAATAATAAATTCATCATAACTATTTTTAAAATTATCTATCTGTAAGCAAAATAAGTAAATTGCTTTCATTAGTGGCACATATTATTGTTTCTATAGTTCTCCTTACCACCTTAGTTTAGATTTGCTTATCAAAAGGAACTATTAGAGGAAATAATATAGTAGTTAACTCATATAATAAGCAATTATTTATAAGAAAAATTGAAAAAATTGGTACCCTTTACGAGCAAATTTGCATAAACTCTTAGCTTTTGTATCCTTTCCTTTAACGTTTTAGTAAAAAGAGAGTGAACTTTGTTAGAAGACTTGTTTTCTTTTTTTTGGAGTGTCATACTCCACCTAGAGAAATTTTTTTTCTTGAAATGCAATTTGCTAGTCACTGTCTATAATGCATATTGACCCTCTGACCATGGTTTGCTCATAAATCTACTAGAGTTTAACAGACTGTATATAAACCCAATTCATCTTTTTTTTATTTCTAATAGTTTTTTTAATAATTACTAAACCAAAAAATCTTACCTTTTTATCATGAATCAATAGAGGTAGAAGGAAGAAAGTCTTTTAAGCTTTAACTTCATCGAACACTCGATTTTAGTTATTAACCTAAAATAAAATATTTTTAATATGTTGCAAATCATTAAAATACAAAAGTTTCTCACAAGAAGAAATATTAAACTAAGGAGACCCAAAAGTAAGTAAATTTATTGTAGGAAAAGCTTTAATAGAAGAAGAGATGTCTACTATTAAAGGTAAAGCAAGAGTCCATTCTTTATAAATCCTAGTCACTTCATTTCCAAACTTCAATTTTTTTTTCCTTCTCCTATAATTTCTTTTTTGTCTGGTTTTTCTTAAATATTGCTTCAACAAGACTAGCATTGAGAATAATATGTTTCTATTCAGTATCCTTCTCAATTGAATAAATAAAAAATAAATGAGAAAGCCAAACTAGAAGGTAAGAGAAGTAATTCTTTTAGTGATGCCTTAACAAGGAGAACACTCGTCCTTTTTAATACAGTAACTTAAAGAGATATGATTTATAAGGATGTAAATGCTTCGTAAATAAATATGATGGAATGTGATTAGTGCTGAAATAAACATTCAAATATCATTCTCTTTTTATTTCTTTATTATTAAGAAACATAAGAAAATTAAGAAAATAAATATATATGAAAAACCACTCAGAATTTTGGTTAGTATAAAAACAAGAATTAACTGACAAATGTAACCTGGTAAGTCTTCTACGCAGTTTGTTTGAAGGGACTAACCCATTATATTTTTTAACCAAGGTTATAGGTTACTTGAGTGAAGGCATAATGCAGCATAACTAATTTTGAGTTTTACACATTTCAAATAGAATTCCTCATTTTACATAATTGTTAGATAATAATATACATAAGATAACATGAAAATAGACCAGACATCTAAGATGTACACTTAAATATATTTTTATATACTATATGTGATCTACTTACTATGTACTTCATATCTTTGATGTAGCACCATATGTAGCATGCCCTAGGCAAGCATCGATTATAAATATATGTATCAAATAACTGGTTGAAGAACTCAAATGGATGCAAGGATTTTTCATTGAAATATAATAAAAGCCTTCAAAAGTATTCTCCTCAATCACTTTCCTTCCCTCCCTTTCCTTAAAACCCCATCTCCATTCTCTTTTTAGTGCTCTCCCTTATCACATCTTTTCTTGATGGCATGTACCAACAAAACAATTTGAATTAAATGCTATCATTTTGCCTTCAGTTATTAATTTTACTCTAGGTTTTTTAGCAAGGCAAATAGCATTTGGGAGATATTTTAAATTTCAGGTTGGATAGTTTCCTACCCTAAGCTTTTTTAGGTTGAATGCCATTAATGATTAAAATAATAACTAAAAAGTTATGACAAATAGCTAACAATTTAAAAAATAATGAAATATTTTTTAATTAAAAATTTAGTTGGATCTTGTTATATCTATGGGTTATAACAAAATTACATTAACTTACAAAAAAAAAGGCTGGTAGTGATGAATAGAAAAGTTAAGGAGCACAAGAAAAAAAAAATCAAATATGTGGCTAAGAGAGCACAAAATATGAGGATTAAAAAACCCTAAACTTTGAACCATTTGAACTCCCTAAAATCCTATATTTAATTAAAAGGATCTAAGGCCCCAAACATTATAAGAAAAGCTAATAAGTAAGCTAATATATTAAATAATACATTAAATAGAAGTAATGTGTAGCTTGAGCAGAGACTAGGATTCGGGTTTATACCCGTCCATCAGGTGTGAAGGAGTCCCTAGAGCACTTGAGGGTAGCTTCCTGCTGCGTATTTGTTTGGGACAGATCAAACAAAGGTAGATCTAATAATGGTATTTAACAAGGCCTTTATGAGCAAAAGTCAATATCACTTCTTTGACCTATTAATGTGTTTGCTTAAGAACTTGCTAGTAATTTCCTCATGGATGCAATTGGAAAGTGCTCCAATCTTAGGTCTCATTGAACGAAATAGTACAATTTCGTTCAAGTTGAAAGAGTACCAGTGAAATGTAGGACCCCTATTTGGTACAACTAGGGGCTTGTTTGGGGAAGCTTATAAGTGCGGTGACATTTTTAAAAATGTCGTCATACCATTTGTTTTTCACATTTTAATTGCTTAAATGTAAACTGCATTTTTTTATTTTGAGAATACGCGATCACAGGTATAACCCCGCGATAAGCGTTTAGACCGCTTTGAGATAAATTTTATACGCCTGTCCCCTTGCTTGCCCCCTCAGTGACCCTGCAGCCCTAAAATTCTCTTCCACTGAAGGAAGCCGCACCTACCTCCCACGCTCGATTTGTTCGGACCTCCAAACTCTCGATAACCAGAGCCGTTCCTACCTTCGTCGAAGGAAGGAAGTCTGCTCCGACCATTGGTAAGAAATCCTGATCCTTCTCTTCTTCCCTCTTTTATTCTTTTTTTGAGATTCTCACCTCCTAATCTTTTAGGTCTGCCATAGCTCATGACTCCATAGCCTCTTCATAGCCTCTCCCTGCTTCCGTGCTGCTGAACGCCTCTCCCTGCTTCCATTTGGCGTCCTGCTCTTCCTCGAAAAGTTTCTTTGACATTCTCGGCAGGTAAAACTTCTTCTTTGCCATTTTCTTCACAATTCCACTGGCTTTTTGACAGCCATTTCTTCCTATTCTTCGCACCTCGCATTTCTACAATATTTCTTCCTCTTCTTCTTTTGTATATCTTCTTCTTGTAAAATTTAAAATGTGTTAATACAGTGAACACAAATTGTGCCAGCCATTTCTTTTGAAAGAAAATTATATGTATTGGAATTTAGGCTGACCATTTGAGCCTAATTATAACTTAATACTACTGCTCTCTGTTTAACAAGTGGTATGAACATGAGAGCCTTAATTTTTTGTACTATAGGGAGCTCTTGAAACATGGCGGGTGATGGCTCATTTTAGAAAAAAATCTATTAGCCACATAGGACTTATTTTAGTTCTTATTTTGTTAATTTATTCTCCTTGGTTATATTTGTTTTTTTGTTTTTAATTTCTATGTTGCCTGCTTACTATTGTATGCATTCGAGCATGATGGATTTTAGCATTCTTTTTGTATAAATTGTAACATCAGGCTTGTTCATGAGAATAAATAATAATAAGTTCTATGTTGTTTTATCATATTACCGCGTAAAAATTCTTTCCCAAATGTTTGATTTCTTATGTGAAATTTATGCTCATGTTATAGGACTTCTTATATGAAATTCTTGCAACATTTTTGGATTTCTTTTGCTGAAATTATCAAATGCATTCTTTTCTTATTTAACCTTTCACTAGTCAGTACTGCAATGAATAAGAACAAAGAAGTTGGTTCATCTGCCATGTGGGACAGGGAAGCAACAAATATTTTCTGTGATGTCTGTCTTAAGGAGGTGGAGCTAGGAAATAGACCTACGACATATTTTAACAAAGAAGGTTGGCAGAACCTTATTGTCAAATTCAAGGAACTGATAGGAAGAGACTATGACATGATGAAATTTAAGAACAAGTGGGATCAATTAAAGAAGGATTGGAAAATGTGGAAGGAACTTAAGAGGGGAACTACAGGTTTGGGTAGGGATCCAGTGAAGCGAACAATTGATGTTCTTGCAGATTTGTAGGCTGAGAAGCTAGAGGTAAGGACTTACCTTATACCATTTCCTTAGTTCAATTATAGTTATATTGAGCTGATTTAACGAATTTAATTTTCTATATCGTGCAGGTTGTGCCAGCAACTAAGAAACTCAAAATGAATGTCATTGATCCATAAATATAAGAGAAGTTGGATGGTATGTTCAGTGGGGTTGTTGCAATGAGAGCACGTGCGTTCACCCCATCTGAACCTGCCTTCATTAGCATAGCTGATGTTCTTGGAACTGATAAATCCGTTCTAAAATGGCGTAGGGTGTAGAAAAGGAAGAAAGGTGCCACATTCATTAGAAGCACAATCGAAAAACTTGCAGAATCTTGGACTGTTAAACTTGCTGCATCACATGATATATTTGTTGAGGGGTGCCTTGGAATCTTAAGAACACATGCTGAGGTTATGGCGGCCAATAAATTATATCTCAATTGTGTTAAGAACATCAATTGTTAAGAAGATCCAATCTGTAGAGAATTTTTTGTGAAGTTAGAACCAGAATACTAAATCGATTTCTTACATTCCTTCTTGGAAAACTAAATGTTTTGAAAGCTTGTCGTTTTGTCTTCTCAAAATTGTTTGGACTGTTGTAACGGGGATCATTATTTTTTTTCTAACACTTTTTTTCTTCTATGCACTCCTTATAGTTAACATTGTAGTTCTCATATCTTATGTGTTTATATGTTTTATGGATGTCTTTATATGATTTAAGGTTTTAACTATTCTCTTGGAACTAATTTTCATAGGATGAATCCAGAATAATTGTACTATGTTAAAAGGATTGTGTTTATTCTTACTTTGCTATATGACTACTACCTTACATACATCGACCAAACTCCATGTATGACATCGAGATATGTTGGTGATAAATGGGTCGGTGAGTTGCTACAAGGGCATCCGACACATTTAACAAATTTGTTCCATATGACGAAAGAGATTTTTATCAATCTGTTTGATGAACTACAACACCAAAATGATTTGAATGGCTCGACCAGAATGATATCAAGAGAGGTGCTAGCAATAACACTATATATTATCTCAGAATGAGTCCATTAGAGGAGCCATGGAACGATTTCAGCATTTATTAGAGACTATCAGTAGGTATTTCTCCATTGATCTAATGCTCTAGTAAGTTTAGGCTCTAAGATAATTAAGCCCGAGGATCCCACATTTCAATCCATCCAGACACAAATTGTGAATGACCCTCGTTACATATCGTTCTTCAAGATATATCTTAAACATGTCATTAATATATTATAATTATTTACCTTTCAATCATTAATAGATTAAACATTATTAAATTTAGGACTGCATAGGATATACAATTGTAATGACAAGTATTAATACAACAGTAATCCTTCATTCTTGAAAAAAAAAACTCATTAGTTTTTGGATTTGTTAAGCAGTTATTATGGTAATTGCTTTTTCATGTTTTTTATAATACATACCACTCAATTCTCATGTATTTACATATCCAACACCTAAAGTGCGTGAAAAAGGTGTACTTCCCTATAAAAGTTAAAATGGTGGCATCAATGTAAATAGTAAAGTTTAAGTCTTAGATATGTAAATACATAGGAATTTAGTGGTTTGTATGTAAATGCACCACTTTATTTTCATCTACTAATTGTTGTGGCTTGTTACAGGTGTGTCACAAATACTAATATTGTTCCCATTAGCATATTGCTATGTTGTATTTGAGAAGTTCACATATTTTGTTTCAGGCCTTATTTGTTTGAAAAGACATATTTCATGCTTGTCAGCGTAAAGATTGTACACTTCCAATGCAGATAAATTAGCTGAAAATTGGACTCTCTATTTTTTGTTTACTCGAAAAAATACTACATTAAGCACCTATGTTGTCAAGCAAAATTACATGGGGTTACAGATAATTTAAAATTTAAATTATTAATTGGAGTAAAATGTAAAATATTGATTCCAATCTACATTACACATAATTTAAATTTTTTTAAAGAAGATAATCTACTAAATATTCGTNGCCTTCTCCCTTTCTCTCTCTCTCTCTGCACACACACACACACACACAAAAGTAATAATAGATCAACCTCATGTACTCAATTCCCCCACAAATCCTTGTTTCACATGCCCAAGTTTTTTTCTCTATTGATTGTGTACATCTTATGCACTCTAAATTCAAATCATCATATAATAACATGTGGAAACAAATCTATAATAAAGTTTAACACTAACTTCATTTTCCAAGAAGCTTATAAAACCCCAAATACAGCATGTTGAACCTTCAACCACAAATATCATATTAACAACTTGCTTAAATCGAGGCCCATCATAAATATTCATAACTCAAAACTTACTAGTTTAGTTAGAGTCCACCAACATCTACATAACTAGTTGAGTCCTTCCGAATCAACACTTNCGGTAGCGTTTTGAAAACGCACCTTGCCTATTTGGGTAAACTATGTTTTGGTAGCTTATGCGTTTTCAAAATTTTGAAAACAACGTTTTCACACCATACCTATCTAGGAGCGGTGGCTACTTTCTGGCAGCAGTCTGATATTTTCAAAAAAATAAAAATTTGTAATAGTCACCGTACCAAGCTTATCAGGAGATTACTTTTAATCAGCTTATTAGCAGATTATCCAATAATCTGCAGCTGCCCCAAACAGACCCTTATAAGCAATACATTTAAAAATGATTTTTCCTTCGAGATTTTTATAGCTTTCATCACTTAATCTCCCATCAAAGAACTTCATGAAAAACCACAGTTTTCTATTGAAAATAAAAAACTTTTGCCAAGTACTAACCATACCTAAACAATTTTTCACGAATTAGAGAATACTTTATGAAGTAGGAGATAACTATGTTGAGTTGGTTTTGAGCACAAACAAGTATGAAAGGTTCACCCTTCAATTATTACAAATCAAATAATCAGAAGAAACATGCAAACAAACTTTAAACATAAAAGTTAAGGGCATCAAACAGACCGTCAAATCATGTCTTCTATCATCTTTACTCGGGGCAGAAGTGTTAATTGGCTCAGCCATGGTTATATCTTGAGATCCTGATGCCACACCATCAGCTTTTTCTTGTTTAGCAGCATCTTCAGCAGCCT
>JXCR01073699.1:47909-73464 GCA_002079205.1 Phalaenopsis hybrid cultivar | reverse complement strand
TATACATTGAAGGAAAATTCTAAATTAATACTCTATAAAGTGTATTAAGTATGATGAACATGGGAAGGAACAACTAAATTGTACATGGCACTAAGAAGCCAAGCAACAACAACAAAGCCTTAATCCCACTACGTGACGTCGGCTACAACAATAATACGGCTGACATCTCGACATAGATTTACATTGGGATATCATTTGCATTGCGACATATGGCTGGAAACATTGGACCCTAGAAAAAGTTGTGAAATTTCAGCGGAAAATGCAGGACTTGGTTTGAAATGAATGTTACGACTAGGTTTTATCATTTATCATATGTTACAGTGGGAAAAAAATTGAAAATTTATATGGTCTAGGGTTAAACAAATAGTAGGTGAAAATAAAAAAAAAATGTTTAGAATATTGAATAGGAAGAAGATAAAATATGTTATGAAGGTGGAGAAGGTGAATGGAGAAAGTGTTGATGAAAAATCAACATGATGTCGTCGATATTTAGATTTCAACTCATTGATAATTTTCTAATGTNAAAAAAATTTATATAACTTTTTATATAATAATATATTACATATATTATTTATATAATAATATATTATATATATTTATGTCTAAGTTTAAATCATAACACCTCATGTGTCAATGTGGTTAGTGTCTGTTTTTTGTATAGATTTGATCCAGGTTCGAATCCCACACTTTACATCTATTTTTCTCAATTTTAGTTTAACGAGTCAATTTTGAGCCGAACACGAACACAAATATTTAAATCGAGTCGAACACAAACACACTATTCACGAGCCGATTTCGAACACGAGCTATTTCGAACGAGCCGAACACGAGCCAAGCCTGAGCTCGCTCAAGCTCGGCTCCTTTACAGCCCTAGATATGAAGCTGAATAAAATTTTTTATGATGTTTTAAGTTAGATTTATGTAATAAAATTTTCATTTTGTGATGATTTATGGTAATAAGTACATTTGGGAGTGTCTTAACTTAATCCTGAAGAAAATATTTAAATACTCCACTAATAATGCCAAAATGAGACTTTTTTATGATATTTTAGATTTTATTTAATAATGTTTTAGGCAATTTTGTTTCATAAATATTTTATAGGTGATGAATAACAACATTTGGAGCAATGATCAATTTGGCTAAAGATGTTTAAGTGCCTCAGTGACCTAGCAAGAGCCCAGGTGCTCAAGATGATCACTAATCAACTAGAAAAATAGAGGAGGCAGAAATTCAGCTCCACGCCCAGGCACTTAGGCACCCCATCCATCTCTTTTTCACACGTAGAAGACAGATGAAGTAGAACCCAACCCCAAGCTCAGGCGCCTAGGCACCCCACTTGGACACTTTGCTCCTCCCCTTGGCGCATAGGTTTCTGACATTGCCTTTTGACGTTTCTCACGATTTCAAGACAGTTTGAGCAAGGAGAAGCTTAAAAGAGGAGAATTTTGATAGGTTTAGAGGCATGCAATACTATATAGACTTTTAGGTTCTCTCTTAGTGAGTGTATATGAGTGTGCGAGTTTGACTTCATATTGAGGGGATTGAGAGGGATTCATGGAGAACAACACTTTATAGAAGGAGAGTTTGATTGGAGCGAGAAAAATTTCAATACAATTTCTATCTTTCCTTTACTTCTGTAAATTGTATTTTTCTATCAATGAATCCTCTTATGTTTTCTTTTAAAATGTTTAGGAACTAAGTTTTCATGCTTCTTTGATTTGGTAATTTGATGATTAATGTTAAATCCAAGAGATTTCTCTAAAACCATTCAATCATTTAGTAAATGTTGGTATGCTAATTTTCTAAACTAAATTTGCATTCAAATTAACCACTAGAAAAGTTAAAAAGTCTTGAGAAGGAATTAACTTTCAAAAAGGGCAATTTCTAATTTGTTTGATTGACACCAACATCAATGTAAAGTGGATCAAGTTTTTAATGTCATTGTTGGTTAATCAAGCAAGTATACGTGTCGATCTAATAGTTTACGGACTATGAGTTCGTGTATCGATCCCCACAGAAAATGAATTAACTTTCAAAGAGATTAGTTTCCAATTTATCAACTTCAATGTCTAATTTAAAATGAATTTTTTGAAAGTTTTTTTTATGTTCTTAAATCGACTAAAGGCTAATATAACCATATTTTTTTGTTATCTAAGGTTGCATTTGGGACAACTTATTTGCAGCGGTGGCATTTTCAAAACGCCACCTTCTGTTTGGATATCACATTTCAGGAGCGTTTTACAAAACCCCTTTTTCATTTTACTATTAGACGCGGATTGCGGGTAGGACCCCGCGATCCAAGTTTAATAGTGTCAAAAGACAAGCTGCCCTCGATCCTGTGCCGTAATTTCGCAGCAAGCGGCGACATCAACTCCTTTCCGATCCCGCACAGCGATCACGTAATAAAAAAGTATTTTTATTAGATTCGACTATGAACTCATTAGATTCCGTCTCCCTCCATCTCCGGCAATCGGTTCGCGTCTCCCTCCATCTCTGGTAATCGATCCGCATCTCCCTCTAATCTTCGGCAATCTTTCTCACAGGTAACCTTTATTTTTTTTTCTCCTCACTCCTCTGCCGCTCCTCTGCTTCTGTTTACACTTTTCCGTGGACACAAAGTTTTTGATGTATAGAAAGAGTTATAGGTTTTAGTTAGAAACAACATTCAATGGATCAAAAATTATTTAGGGCAAAAGACATGCATGCATTGAGAAGACTCTCAAAAGTCATTTTCCATGACCTGGAAAGCACGAATTCCCTTGAGATATAAATAGCAGAAATTTGAACTATGATGGGTATTTTTTAAGCAAGCAAATGCCAATATATATAACAAACATAACTGTGGGTTCAGAAGAAAACAAAAATCGAACGCGGGTTGCTAGGAGTTTATAGATCCATGGACATCATTTTATTATTACGGATGTTTTAGGATAATATATGTTATTAAGGATCTTATATATTTGAAATGTGGACATCATGNGTTCAGAAGAAAACAAAAATCGAACGCGGGTTGCTAGGAGTTTATAGATCCATGGACATCATTTTATTATTAAGGATGTTTTAGGATAATATATGTTATTAAGGATCTTATATATTTGAAATGTGGACATCATTTTATTATTAAGGATCTTATATATCTGAAATGTGGACATCATTTTTTTTTATTAAGGATCTTATATATGTTATTCTTATTGGAAGCTGTAGGTTAATTTCTAAGGCTCATTGTATTTGTTTAGATGATAGTTTAGATGAATTTTAAGTTTAGAATATAGTTTGTATTTGTTTAGATGACAGTTTAGATGAATTTCTAAGGCTCATTGAGTTTTTTTTAGATTATAGTTTAGANCTCATTGTATTTGTTTAGATGATAGTTTAGATGAATTTTAAGTTTAGAATATAGTTTGTATTTGTTTAGATGGCAGTTTAGATGAATTTCTAAGGCTCATTGAGTTTTTTTTAGATTATAGTTTAGATGAATTTTAAGTGAGCAAGATTGAACTTTATGGTTGGATGATGGTAAACTTTTTAAGATTTGTTTACATCTTTATATTTGTCATTATTCCTCTTGATGCTTTATTTTACTTTCAATGCTATTGCACTATTTGATCTATTTGTGTCATTAGTTGCATTATGAATAAAAAACAAAGAATGGGCTACATCAGCAATGTGGGACAAGGGTGTGTCATACATTTTTCTGCAATCTCTGTATTAAGTTGTTATGAATTGCTGCAGAAATGAATGAGCTATAGTTATTAATTCCAAAAAGAGTATTTCAAATGAATGAAATGCAGAAATGAATGAGCTGCAGTTATAAATTGCAGTTTTGAATTGCAGAAATGAAAGAGCTGAATAAATGAATTATCGAGTCTAATGTTTTTGATGCAGTTATGAGCAGTTATGCTTTCTCTCCCTCTCCCCCTCTTTCCCTCCATTCTTTTGTCTGTTTAAAATTTAAATATGCTGTGCCAATGAATGGAAGGCTTATCAAAAACTGCCATGTGTGGAGCAACTTGGACGGCCTCAGAAATTTATTCTCGGCAACCGTTGCTTTCATAATTTGGTAGTTTGAGAAGTGCTGCCTGGAAGGATAGCACAATTCTGTTATTAGAAAGATAGAAAGAAGGTACTTTGCACTCCTGCTTGATTGTAGAGACCTTAGTTGCCAATATGTATTGATTCTTTGATCTGGGTATATTGGAATGGAGCTGGCATGTTATGCATCTGATAGAAAAACATTATCTGGATTATTGGGTGTTCTTAAAATCCATCTCCACCCTCATCTACTAGTCATATATAATGGTACATATAAATTTAAATGTTATACATAGCTAGAAATTTAAATGTTATACGAAGTTTAGTGGAGGAAGGGGCATTCCTAGCCACCCTGCAGTTTACTGCATACATACTACTCAATTCTTATGAATTTATATATCTAACACTTGATCTTAAATTTTTACATACATGATGGACATTAGTTTTTATAATAGATATACATGCATTTCTTTTATTTTTTACATCTTCCCTTATATAGGCAGTTTTTGTTATGAAAAAAAGTATGTTTACAAGCTTTGTTAACTATTGCAGGTAGGCTTCTGTTGGAAGAATATTTGGGGTTTCTCTATTTTAAGGATAGCTTGGGCAACCGCTGCTATAAAGAGTTCCATGTTATAAAATAGTTGGACATGCTACATAGTGATGTGACGTTGGGAAACCGCTCTATTTTATTTACTTATCTATTAACTTTTTTATTAATTGCAGGAAGATGAGATACAGGTATTCAGGGAAATCCGGACAATTGATGTGCCGCTGCAGAATGTCATTCTTACTATTGACGTAACGCCGACAACATAGCTATGGGCGGCAGTTCTATAGGTGTCCGATGTGAAAACACGAATCGGGCACCGTGGCTTCTTCAGGTGGGCAAACAACCTTTCACATTCAACATTACCCCAATTGGACATCGTTGCAAGAGGTTCGGTGGTGTCACAGTCTAAGACAATCACTTGTGGTACAAGTGTTTCCCAACCTCAAAATGTTGCTCGGGGTTCGATCGTGCACCAACTGAGCAACGGTTCCCGGGAGATGTTACTTTTGCAATTTAAATTGAATTTTATAATCCTATTACTTGTTGTAGTTTAAATATGTATTTTGGTTTTAATTTGGTATCTTGAATTCTATTTTAGATGAAGTCGGAATAAAAAAATTCGTATTGTTATGAAATTATAAATTTGGCATGCAACAAATTTATATATGTGTCTGTATTTTGTGCTAATTGTCTAATAAAGTAAGGGTTATAAGTAGTTCTTCAATTCAGTTCCTTCAGCTCCTGTATATTTTATTCGATTTGAGTTGATTTTTTTCTTAAATTTCATTCAATTTATTTCAAAATTATTGTAAAATGTAAATTACTTTATTTCAATTTATCTTACACATAATTTAAAATTAATTTTTTCAAAAATAAATTTTAATGTGTAAACGGTCTTTTATCTAACAAAAACCTGTAAATAAGTTATTTTACAAATGCACAATCCAAACAACTAACAACTTATCCAGAATAAAGACGAAATGGTCATTTATTTAGAATCAGCAGTTTTCGAAACGCACTAACCAAACAACTAGTCAACTTATCAGAATAAGCTGATTATCGACAGATTACCTGGATAAGCTGCTTATCTAGATAAACTGCTTATATGGATAAGTTGGATAAGCTACAGTTGCCCCAAACGGACTAGAGAGATCTTTTTTGAAATGGAGTGTGTGCTTCCTCAATGTTTTTCTAATGAATTTCCCATAACTAATGTTAAAAATCAGGCATAATTATATGTTACTCTATTTCTAGATATAAGAAGCATTGAATTTTCATATTAAGATTAAGTTTGCTTAACCCAATAAAGTCTCACAGACATCCTCAAGTCACACGTGTGATTGTAGTCTCATAATAACAAAATTCATATTCTACTAGGTGATTGTGTTAATTTAATTGTTCTTCTAGGTTATAGTCGATAGTCTTAGATCAAAAGAAATTTTAACTTTTCTATTGACCAATTTAAAATTAAATTAAGTTTATAAGGTTAATATACTAACATGCAATAAATCATCGAATAGTCTTGGGAAAATCTCATGAATTGATCAAGAATCATCACATTAACCAATCAAAAATCATAAAAAATTAGCTCCTAAACATTTTAAAAGAAAACATTACAAAATTAAATGATAGAAAAAATAAGATTTATAGAAATAAAGGAAACATATAACCAAATTGAAACTTTTCTCACTCAAAGCTAACTCTTCCTCTTCTACAAAGTGTTTTTCCCCTTGAATCCCTCTTAATTCTTTCAATACAAAGTAAAGCAGAATAAAAATATATTAAATTATATTGAAATGATGTTTAAATATAATAATAAGATTTAAATCTCGCCCCAACTCTTAGCATCCTACCGCGACGTGATCGGGGTTGGAGAAATAACTCATTGTTCTTGAACAGTTTATGTTGGGCTCGCAAAGCAAAATAGTAAAAAACAAACACATTTTTTATGTTCTAAATATATACATGTCGAGCATGAATAGCAGTACTTTTTAACGAGCCAAAGACTAGTTGAGCTTGAGCTTGCTCGTGTTTGGCTCGTTTACACCTTTATTTTCATGCATATAGAAGATGTTTATTTTCATTAATATAGAAGATGCAATGAATGTGAAAAAATGAAGTTTTGATTTTAAATATTTAAATACATAATAATAGTGGTATGTATTTAATTTTTCTTATATATATATATATATATATAGCTTTAATTTATATTTATATTCTAATTCAAACTTTAATTTAGGTTAATTTTAAGATTAAATTTTAATGAAGTTTTAATTTTAAAATTAGTTTTGGTTTAAGTCCTATTTGATTTAATTTTATTTTTAAGTTTAGTGCACTTAAATTTGATTTTAATTTATATTTTAATTTGAGTTTAATTTAAATTTTAATTTAAGTTTTGATTTAAATTTTGATTGAGTTTATTTTTATGTTAGTTTAGATTTAGATTGACTAGACTTGGTTTTAATTTTTTAATTTAAGTTGAATTAATTTTAGATTAAGTTAAATCTTAGGTTTGAATTAATTTCAAGTTTGGATTTTGCTTGTTTTACATTAATTTATATTTTGTTGTTTAAATTTGAATATGTATTTCAATTTAAATCTTAATCTAAGCTATTTAATTTTAATCTCCTTTTTATTTTGATATTAATGTTTTAATGATTGATAATTATTATTATTATTATTATCTTGCAAATTATTCTGGCCTCGTCGCATCCTAAATGGAATCTGATTTGATCGCGAGTAGACTCATTTAAACAATCTCAATGATTCTGATGCACTCGTGCGATTTGTTTCATGAAACGACGCTCTGAAGGAAATTTTTTATGTAAAAGAGGATTTCATGAAGAAAAGCTTTGGGTCGCACGAATGCATATAAGAATATCAAGAAAACACTAGCAAACTGCCCCCTCGAGACCCAACATGGGAGCGGCTAGAGCAAGGAAGATCAAAATTATTTTTCAGGAGAGGTAAAATTGATATTTTAAGAGAGAGAAAAGACCAAATTGCCCTCTCATATAAATAAAAAAATCTGAATTTGATGGGAGCAATTGCCCCCCATGGATCCTACCTGAGTCCACCCTCGATTTACCAATTTTTCCTCATAGCCATATATCTTGTAAAACAAAAGACTTAAATGTGCTATTCAAATCATAACATTACCATTACGATTAGCCATGTCCAATCTTAACAAATGTCTAACATGGATATTCTAGATCGGCAATTGTATAAAAATGTACCATTCATTACTATCATGATTACTATCATGATTACTATCATGCCAATTTTTCATTGCCTTGCTTTGATGCTATTCATTCTCCGTTGGGCCTGCCTCACCTAACTATTCGAGTCGTAATGCATACATGCCACCATAATTTGATTGTTCATATGCATCACATAACNTATATTGAAATGATGTTTAAATATAATAATAAGATTTAAATCTCGCCCCAACTCTTAGCATCCTACCGCGACGTGATCGGGGTTGGAGAAATAACTCATTGTTCTTGAACAGTTTATGTTGGGCTCGCAAAGCAAAATAGTAAAAAACAAACACATTTTTTATGTTCTAAATATATACATGTCGAGCATGAATAGCAGTACTTTTTAACGANGCTCCTAAACATTTTAAAAGAAAACATTACAAAATTAAATGATAGAAAAAATAAGATTTATAGAAATAAAGGAAACATATAACCAAATTGAAACTTTTCTCACTCAAAGCTAACTCTTCCTCTTCTACAAAGTGTTTTTCCCCTTGAATCCCTCTTAATTCTTTCAATACAAAGTAAAGCAGAATAAAAATATATTAAATTATATTGAAATGATGTTTAAATATAATAATAAGATTTAAATCTCGCCCCAACTCTTAGCATCCTACCGCGACATGATCGGGGTTAGAAAAATAACTCATTGTTCTTGAACAGTTTATGTTGGGCTCGCAAAGCAAAATAGTAAAAAATAAACACATTTTTTATGTTCTAAATATATACATGTCGAGCATGAATAGTAGTACTTTTTAACGCGCCAAAGACTAGTTGAGCTTGAGCTTGCTCGTGTTTGGCTCGTTTACACCTTTATTTTCATGCATATAGAAGATGTTTATTTTCATGCATATAGAAGATGCAATGAATGTGAAAAAATGAAGTTTTGATTTTAAATATTTAAATACATAATAATAGTGGTATGTATTTAATTTTTCTTATATATATATATATATATATAGCTTTAATTTATATTTATATTCTAATTCAAACTTTAATTTAGGTTAATTTTAAGATTAAATTTTAATGAAGTTTTAATTTTAAAATTAGTTTTGGTTTAAGTCCTATTTGATTTAATTTTATTTTTAAGTTTAGTGCACTTAAATTTGATTTTAATTTATATTTTAATTTGAGTTTAATTTAAATTTTAATTTAAGTTTTGATTTAAATTTTGATTGAGTTTATTTTTATGTTAGTTTAGATTTAGATTGACTAGACTTGGTTTTAATTTTTTAATTTAAGTTGAATTAATTTTAGATTAAGTTAAATCTTAGGTTTGAATTAATTTCAAGTTTGGATTTTGCTTGTTTTACATTAATTTATATTTTGTTGTTTAAATTTGAATATGTATTTCAATTTAAATCTTAATCTAAGCTATTTAATTTTAATCTCCTTTTTATTTTGATATTAATGTTTTAATGATTGATAATTATTATTATTATTATTATCTTGCAAATTATTCTGGCCTCGTCGCGTCCTAAATGGAATCTGATTTGATCGCGAGTAGACTCATTTAAACAATCTCAATGATTCTGGTGCACTCGTGCGGTTTGTTTCATGAAACGACGCTCTGAAGGAAATTTTTTATGTAAAAGAGGATTTCATGTAGAAAAGCTTTGGGTCGCACGAATGCATATGAGAATATCAAGAAAACACTAGCAAACTGCCCCCTCGAGACCCAACATGGGAGCGGCTAGAGCAAGGAAGATCAAAATTATTTTTCAGGAGAGGTAAAATTGATATTTTAGGAGAGAGAAAATACCAAATTGCCCTCTCATGTAAAACAAAAGACTTAAAATGTGCTACTCAAATCATAATACGATTAGCCATGTCCAATCTTAACAAATGTCTAACATGGATATTCTAGATCGGCAATTGTATAAAAATGTACCATTCATTACTATCATGATTACTATCATGCCAATTTTTCATTGCCTTGCTTTGATGCTATTCATTCTCCGTTGGGCCTGCCTCACCTAACTATTCGAGTCATAATGCATACATGCCACCATAATTTGATTGTTCATATGCATCACATAATTTGATGATTTTTCTATTGTACACCTAGCCTCGCTAACTCATCATATATCTTCAAAGAACTAAAACAAGAATTGTTTGTGGAGAAGATTAATGCTAATGATATATGTAAGGTATGACTCGTAATATCAGAGTTGCATTATGTGGGTTGGGGGTGCGGGGGCAACACCCCGCGGTTTGGTACAGGGGTAAGTTAAGTAATTACATCTTGTACTATAGGGTTATATATATGTCTTGTATGTAACCCTATGTGAGTTGAATCTTGTATTATGTACTCTTTTCTGAGTATTTAAAAGGAAGTCGCCGCTCTGCTCCTGAGGATGTAGACATTTTTGCCGAATCTCGTAAATCTTGGCGTGTTCTTCTGGATTTGTGTCAATTTTTATTTTTCTTCGTCTTAAATTTCTCAACAAGTGGTATCAAAGCGGAGTTCTAGGGCAAGGAAGAAAAATTTCGGCGGCATAGGAACAAAGGAGATTTTGGTCGAGGAATTCGACGACTTGGGCTTCGGACTGTTCAACAGAGGAATCGTTCGTCATAGGTTTGCGGCTTCTGCAATGTCGTGGGGTCTGCGAGCAAAAGATTCGCGCGATGGTTTGCCTGTGTAGTTTGGCGAAGTAGAGGAGAGGCATTTGCGAAGGAGATTTGCGGCGTTTTCCAAAAGAGGATCGCGACATNTGGGGTCTGCGAGCAAAAGATTCGCGCGATGGTTTGCCTGTGTAGTTTGGCGAAGTAGAGGAGAGGCATTTGTGAAGGAGATTTGCGGCGTTTTCCAAAGGAGGATCGCGACAGATTCGACGAGCAGGAGAGTCGCGAGGACGAAGGATTCGCGTGACGCAATGAACAACGACCATTCGAGCAGCAAGTTCGCAACTAGAGCAGGCGAGCGACAGAGAGAGCGACGGAGGAGCGGAATTGGGAGGGCGGACGCGAAAAGGAAAGTTGGCGAGAAAGGAAATTCAATGCCGATATATTCCAGAGATATTCCAGGAAGTGAAAAAGGGGGAATCTATTGCTGCACTTCGAAAAGAAAAGCTGGAGGCTGCCCGATTGGAAGAAAATCGATATTCGCCCTTTTGTGATATTTCAAGTTCCAGGGTGCGGAATTGCAAGGGCAAGTTCCAGAATTGCAGGAGCTTTTTTGGAAGGAANATTCGCGTGACGCAATGAACAACGACCATTCGAGCAGCAAGTTCGCAACTAGAGCAGGCGAGCGACAGAGAGCGCGACGGAGGAGCAGAATTGGAAGGGCAGACACGAAAAGGAAAGTTGGCGAGAAAGGAAATTCAATGCCGAGATATTCCAGAGATATTCCAGGAAGTGAAAAAGGGGGAATCTATTGCTGCACTTCGAAAAGAAAAGCTGGAGGCTGCCCGATTGGAAGAAAATCGATATTCGCTCTTTTGTGATATTTCAAGTTCCAGGATGCGGAATTGCAAGGGCAAGTTCCAGAATTGCAGGAGCTTTTTTGGAAGGAAAGTGGTGGCGGAGCTTTTCTGGAAGAAAAAATGAGCTTTTATGGAAAGCGGGGACGGAGCTTTTCTGGAAGGAAAGAGAAACACTTCTCGGAAGTTAAGAAAAAGGATTTCTCAAAAAGTTTAATTAAATAAAATTTAATTAAGAGAAATTCTTTTTTCTAGAAAACTTAATTAAGAGAAATATTTAATTAAAGAAACTTAATTAAGGGAATATTTCAATCCTTTTTTGAAAAGATTCTGTTGTTTTTATGAGAAACTTAATTAAGGGAAATATTTAATTAAGAGAAACTTATTTAAGGAATCTTAATTAAAGGATTATTTAAAAGGGTCCAACCCACATTGGTGCATAAGAAACTCTATGATATATTTTTCCTATGGGGTTGGATATTAGCCAAGNAAGCGGTGGCGGAGCTTTTCTGGAAGAAAAAATGAGCTTTTATGGAAAGCGGGGGCGGAGCTTTTCTGGAAGGAAAGAGAAACACTTTTCGGAAGTTAAGCAAAAGGATTTCTCAAAAAGTTTAATTAAATAAAATTTAATTAAGAGAAATTCTTTTTTCTAGGAAACTTAATTAAGAGAAATATTTAATTAAAGAAACTTAATTAAGAGAATATTTCAATCATTTTTCGAAAAGATTATGTTGTTTTTATGAGAAACTTAATTAAGAGAAATATTTAATTAAGAGAAACTTATTTAAGGAATCTTAATTAAAGGATTATTTAAAAGGGTCCAACCCACATTGGTGCACAAGAAACTCTATGATATATTTTTCCTATGGGGTTGGATATTAGCCAAAATGAAAATTTATTAGGTATATGCATTTCTCCTAAAGAGACTGGATATTTGCCGAGGTGGAGATTTGTTAGATATGACTCATAATACCAGAATTGGAAGTCTCTTGGAATGAAGATATNATTTCTCCTAAAGAGACTGGATATTTGCCGAGGTGGAGATTTGTTAGATATGACTCATAATACCAGAATTGGGAGTCTCTTGGATTTGAAGAGGAGTGTCTCTTAGAATTTAATGGGTTGGGGGAGCGAGGGCGCAACAGAAGCGTGGTGGCCCACCCACATAGATGCATAAGAAACTCCATTATGTATTTTCTCCTAAGGGATTGGATATTCGCTAAGGTGGAGATTTGTTAGACACACGTGTTTCTCCTAAGGGGATGGATACTCACCAAGATGGAGATTTGTAGGGTATATGTATTTCTCCTAAGGGGCTGGATATTCGCCAAAGTGGAGATTTGTTACGTATGACTCGTATACCATAAATGGGACAGATGCGGAAGCGGAGCGGAGCCCACGAGCGGAGTGGAGCAGAAGGATCTGTCCCATCGGNTTATGTATTTTCTCCTAAGGGATTGGATATTCGCTAAGGTGGAGATTTGTTAGACACACGTGTTTCTCCTAAAGGGATGGATACTTACTAAGATGGAGATTTGTAGGGTATATGTATTTCTCCTAAGGGGCAGAATATTCGCCAAGGTGGAGATTTGTTACGTATGACTCATATACCATAAATGGGACAGATGCGGAAGCGGAGCGGAGCCCAGAAGCGGAGTGGAGCAGAAGGATCTGTCCCATCGTGGGAGTTTCATTATGTGGGTTGGGGGTGCGGGCAACACCCCGCGGTTTGGTACATGGGTAATTTAAGTAATTACATATTGTACTATAGAGTTATATATATATCTTGTCTATAACCCTAGGTGAGTTGAATCTTGTATTATGTACTCTTTTTTGAATATTAAAAAGGAAGTCGTCATTTTGCTCCCGATGATGTGGACATCTTTGCCGAACATAGTAAATCTCTGTGTTTTCTTCTGGATTTGTATCGATTCTTATTTTTCTTCGTCCTAAATTTCTCAACAATATATTTCTAATCATTTTATGTTCAACTATTATATATAGACATAAATGGTTGCAAAATTTTTTATGTTTTAGGCTTCTTATTACATATGGTGAATGAACAACTTAAAAATTAGCTATTTAAAGGCCTATATATTTTTTTTTGTTAATATGTACTTATTATTTTAAAAATAATTATTTTTTCAAAAACATATTTTTTCCTATATCATATCTTTTCTATATCAAGACTTCAAAGAAATTAAAATAGTTTCTTATATCTATTTGAAGAGACATAAAATTGATGAAGAGCATTTTTAAAAATATAAATTTATGTCCCCACCATATAAATTTATAACTTGCCTTTTGAGTGAATGCATGACCTCTACACCTATTAAGAGGCTGGTTTCTAAGTCCATTCACATATTAAACACTCATGAAGCCTAGGAAATTATTTGCACATGCATGCTTTTTAGCTTCATGTACACACTCACTTAGGCTTCCACAAGCACATGCTTGCACAACTTTTTGCTCTCAACTTTTACTACTGCAATTCCCTTTATCATGCACATAAATATGTGCACATTAGAGGGCCATGCATGCTCAGTTGCGCGCATCACTTAACCATCAACACATCCACATGCACCACATGGCATTTCATGCACATTCTTAGTTCATGCACATTCTTAGTTCATGCACACAAGCATGTATATTCTTGTCAATTACACATCTCCTCTAATCACAACAACATGTGCTCATGTATTCACTTATTATACCCACACACTAATGTATGTCTCCATTCATCATGGGAACATAATATAATTATATGAGCACAGTTTTAGCAACTGCCCACCACACAAACTAATTCGCATGTTTTTGCACACATTGATAATATTAAATACATACTCCTTGCTCACATCACAAGCTAATTTTTCTTCACAAAACATATATTTCTTTAAAAAGAAAATATTATTCTGTCTGGGCTCAGGACGTAGCTCTATGTGTGGACTTCAATAATATGTCGCCACGTGTGCTGCATCATGGAAGTTATTTCGGAGTTATTGAAGTGGAACTGTGGATGTTATTTCAGAGTTATTTTTTGGTTATTGAAGAAAAAACCATATATTCCGNTACATACTCCTTGCTCACATCACAAGCTAATTTTTCTTCACAAAACATATATTTCTTTAAAAAGAAAATATTTTTCTGTCTGGGCTCAGGACGTAGCTCTATGTGTGGACTTCAATAATATGCCGCCACGTGTGCTGCATCATGGAAGTTATTTCAGAGTTATTGAAGTGGAACTGTGGATGTTATTTCAGAGTTATTTTTTGGTTATTGAAGAGAAAACCATATATTCCACTTCAATAACCTCAAAATAACCCAGAAATAACATCTGCGGTTCCTCTTCAATAACCCAAAAATAACACTGCACAGAATATTTCAAGGTTATTTCGGGGTTATTGTGGAGTCCGCGATTCCACTTTAATATTTTAATGATTAATTCGTATATGTTATATTATTTATTCATAATTATTTTTTAAAATATTTTTTATTTTAAAATTTAAATTTTTTTAATTTTCAAGTGAGTATTGTTACACTACTACACACATGCTTTACAATTTTTTTAATGTTTTGGCAATGAAAAAGAAATAGCTTAACATCTCATGTAATCTTGTATTATAACATTCATGTTATGCTACATCAATATATTATTTTCNTTATTTTTTAAAATATTTTTTATTTTAAAATTTAAATTTTTTTAATTTTCAAGTGAGTATTGTTACACTACTTCACACATGTTTTACAAATTTTTTAATTTTTTTGGCAATGAAAAAGAGATAGCTTAACATCTCATGTAATCTTGTATTATAACTTTCATGTTATGCTACATCAATATATTATTTTTTTTAATTAGAGCTAATAAAACATTAACCTTTTTAGGGCAAGCAATCTCCCCTTCTATTTATCAAATTTTCATTCAAAAATATTAAAATTCAGAAAAAAATTTTTTTTTATATTAATTTAATTGCGAATATGCAAACATATTANGCTAATAAAACATTAACCTTTTTAGGGCAAGCAATCTCCCCTTCTATTTATCAAATTTCCATTCAAAAATATCAAAATTCAGAAAAAAAAAATAATTTTTATTAATTTAATTGCGAATATGTAAACATATTATTTACTAAATAAAAGTTTGGGACATTTACATGCATACGATCCCACACAATTCTTGTATTTACATATCTAATACCTTAACATGACTTTTTTTACATCTACATCACCAAATTCTTTTTCATCACACACACAAACACACAATATGAATTGAAGTTTAAGTGAGATACCAAAATNATATATATATATATATATATAAATGGGTAGAGGCTATTATACAAGTCTCATGCTACTTCTAATGTATATAACAATTCGAGTACCTGAGCAAAAAATTTTCTGTGCGGACTCATGACGTAGCTCTACGTGCGGCGTAGGGTGTTTCTGAGTTATTTTCAGGTTATTTCAGGGTTATTTTCAATAATCCCGAAATAACCCGTGGTCTTTATTATTGGGTTATTTCGGGATTATTGAAAATAACCCAGAAATAACCTGAAAATAACTCAAGAATAACCTGCACTGCACGTAGAGGTACGTCAGGCGTCCGGACAAAAAATGCACGTTAACTTGAGAAGTCTTATACCAAGGATGTCAACCAACAGACTGAGGNATTGAAAATAACCCAGAAATAACCTGAAAATAACTCAAGAATAACCTGCACTGCACGTAGAGGTACGTCAGGTGTCCGGACAAAAAATGCACGTTAACCTGAGAAGTCTTATACCAAGGATGTCAACCAACAGACTGGGACACACGGGATAGATATATATGCAAATACAATTGTTTAGATGTTAAATATGTACCTCCATGAAGATTGTGATATGCATGAAAATATCCCAAAATTTTATGCACTTAGAAATACAAAATCCTAAATTTTGCATTGCATGCCTATTCTAGTTTCGCAGGAGGCCAAGTGGCATTTCCGTAATTATTTATTACACAAAACAAATAAAACCCTACGCGCACACTCCCGAGTAGATAACCGTCGCGGCGCGAAGCTGATTGTCCCTATCGACCCCCGCACCTCTCCTCCAATTTAAACCCGATATACCCTAACCCCCTTCCAACCTCCATCAATCATCCATGGCTTCCTCCTCTCTCCTTCTAATCCTCCCCCCCCTCCTCCTCCTCCTCTCAGCCTCCCCCTCCCCCGCGGCGGCGACCCACCGCTTCAATTCCGGCCTTGATCGAGGAAGAAAGGTAGGGTCTTGGACGGAGATTCCCGACGCTGAATCCAATAGAGAGATTCGAGATCTCGGCCGCTACTCTGTAAATGAATACAATCACGTGTTCTGCGGCAGTGCGGAAAACCCTATCGTCTTCTCCGGAGTGGTGAGCGCCGCCAGACAGGTGGTTTCCGGCATCAAGTACCGGATTCGAGTCGCCGCCGTTGATGCCCGTACAGGCGATCGGCGTTTCTTCGACGCGGTGGTTGTCGTTCGCGCCTGGCTCCGGAATGGGGACCGCGAGCTTGTGTATTTCAGTCCATCGACTGATTAGGGTTTTCAGTTCTGTTTTTTTTTAATGTGGTTTGGTGAGGGAGATGGAGTGTTTGAGTTGTGCTGTGAGTCCTTGGAGGATGGAGCTGTTAACGGTTTCGTAATAATAAATAAGAAAGGTGGTACTTTTGATCTTTCATGACATGTAGTTAGGGGGTGTAAACGAGCTCGTGTTTGGCTCGTTTATATTTCGAACTCAAAAATTTGTTCTTGTTCGGCTCATTTGTTTAATGAGCTGAACACGATCTATACACGAACAAAGAGTCATTTTAACAACACTAATCATTACAATAAAGTTTTGAGAATTATAGCATCATTTAAATCTTATTTAATATTTTTTATTCTATTTTTTTAATCNGTGGTTTGGTGAGGGAGATGGAGTGTTTGAGTTGTGCTGTGAGTCCTTGGAGGATGGAGCTGTTAACGGTTTTGTAATAATAAATAAGAAAGGTGGTACTTTTGATCTTTCATGACATGTAGTTAGGGGGGGTGTAAACGAGTCGTTTATATTTCGAGCTCAAAAAGTGTGTTCGTATTCAGCTCATTTGCTTAATGAGCTGAACACAAGCTGTTCACGAATAAAAAATCCTTTTAACAACACTAATTATGACAACAAAGGTTTGAGCAATTATAACATCATTTAAATCTTATTTAATATTTTTTATTCTATTTTTTAATCAATATTTTAATTGATTATAAATCTTTATAGACTTGTAGTCAATTAATTTTNAACAAGTCAAACACGAGTTGTTCGCGAACAACGAGCCGTTTTGACAACCCTACATGCAGTTTGTTTTTTAAAGAGAAAATATTAATTCGTTCGACACGGCGTAGATTGTATCACATTATTCATTTGTTAGNTCTTATATATATATATATATATATATATATATATATATATATATATACAAACGATGAGTAGTATTTTGAGCCAAAACGAGCCGAACACGAACGAACAACTCTTAGTTCGTGTTCGTCTCGTTAACTTATCGAACGAAATTAACAAGCCGAACACAAGCTTCTTAACGAGCCGAACACGAGTTGTTCGCGAACAACGAGCCGTTTTGACAACCCTACATGCAGTTTGTTTTTTAAAAAGAAAATATTAATTTGCTCGACACGGCGTAGATCGCATCGCATCATTCAACTGTTAGCATAATATGATTAACACTGTCGATCGCAAATCCACACTCTCTATTTTTTTTTGCATTTATTTATGTATCACAATTCTTATATATTAACTTATTTAATATCTAATGCTCTCTTTTTTATCACTTTATATTATATATATATTTATTTTTACTCTAGTTATTTTATTTTTTTTTTATGTTTTTAAAAAATACATTTAGTGCCGTAATATTTTTATGTTTTAAAAAATTTAAAATTTAAAAATATATTTGATTATGTATTTTTTGTTTAAACTTAGAAGAATCAAAGATCATCCTCAACTTATGAACTTATTTTACCCTTTTTTTTAAATCCAATGTTTCAAAAGGTAAATAAAAATTGCAAGAGAGCGAAAAAATATTCCGTCCACATTTCCTAACGATCAATCACCAAGTGTCATTTCGTTTGTCGATGAGGTGTATGATGACATGACGCTCGATAGTTGGTCATCCGAGCATGCGTTGTCCAGACGGAATATTTTCTCGAAAAGAGTAGAGAGCAGAGAGCAGAGAGCACCGATCCTCAATCCATATGTAGAAGCAACCATTTCCAAACAAACAATTGCTTTCACGATCTCACCTTATTGATTTCAAGTACCAATTATAGCACATAAATTGTTTGATGGAATAGCTGAAATGAGATGTTTACTACTCAGATGATGGAGGAGTCGAAATGGATGTCAGATAAATGGTGGACTTGCTCAGCCTTATGGACAAGAGTCTTTGAGTTGATATGATCAAGCTTGGTGACAATAGAAGAGATATCCTTAGGGAGTGGGGTGGCAATATAAAAAAGATAAGAAGATGAAGATTNACTTATCGAACGAAATTAACAAGTCAAACACGAGTTGTTCGCGAACAACGAGCCGTTTTGACAACCCTACATGCAGTTTGTTTTTTAAAGAGAAAATATTAATTCGTTCGACACGGCGTAGATTGTATCACATTATTCATTTGTTAGCATAATATGATTAACACTGTCGATCGCAAATCCACACTCTCTATTTTTTTTTGCATTTATTTACATATCACAATTCTTATATATTAACTTATTTAATATCTAATGCTCTCTTTTTTATCACTTTATATTATATATTTATTTATTTTTACTCTAGTTATTTTATTTTTATTTTATGTTTTTAAAAAATACATTTAGTGCCGTAATATTTTTATGTTTTAAAAAATTTAAAATTTAAAAATATATTTGATTATGTATTTTTTGTTTAAACTTAGAAGAATCAAAGATCATCCTCAACTTATGAACTTATTTTACCCTTTTTTTTTAAATCCAATGTTTCAAAAGGAAAATAAAAATTGCAAGAGAGCGAAAAAATATTCCGTCCACATTTCCTAACGATCAATCACCAAGTGTCATTTCGTTTGTCGATGAGGTGTATGATGACATGACGCCCGATAGTTGGTCATCCGAACATGCGTTGTCCAGACGGAATATTTTCTCGAAAAGAGTAGAGAGCAGAGAGCAGAGAGCACCGATCCTCAATCCATATGTAGAAGCAACCATTTCCAAACAAACAATTGCTTTCACGATCTCACCTTATTGATTTCAAGTACCAATTATAGCACACAAATTGTTTGATGGAATAGCTGAAATGAGATGTTTACTACTCAGATGATGGAGGAGTCGAACTGGACATCAGATATACAGTGGACTTGCTCAGCCTTATGGATAAGAGTCTTTGAGTTGATATGATCAAGCTTGGTGACAATAGAAGAGATATCCTTAGGGAGTGGGGTGGCAATATAAAAAAGATAAGAAGATGAAGATTAAACGATTCAATTAAGTGATCACCCATATAAGAAAAATAATGGCATAAAGCACATCCAAGCTATTAAAACCTGATATTAATCACACTGCTAAAACATGACATTCAAAAGATATACTTATATGCTCAATTCATTCAACAAAAGCTCTCTAACAACATATGCCAATATAAGATTTACTCATGAGTTTCACTATACATAAGAGAAAAATAGAACTAGGATTCTCACTAAGGTGACTTTCTTCTTGAGAAGAAAATAGAAGGAAAAGATCAAAAGAAAAGTTACAATATTAGAAAGGGGTCCAAACATAATAAAATCTATTCATTATCTTCTTAAACATTTGCTCAGCCGCCAAAGAATAAGAAAATCAATCAAATAAAAGTCAAATCTATAAACGAAGGTAAGTTAGACAACGTGATCAACTAAAAAGGCCAACGACTCTGACTTATTATCAAGAANTTATCTTCTTAAACATTTGCTCAGCCGCCAAAGAATAAGAAAATCAATCAAATAAAAGTCAAATCTATAAACAAAGGTAAGTTAGACAACGTGATCAACTAAAAAGGCCAACGGCTCTAACTTATTATCAAGAGTTTTTACCTAGAGTGTTAAACAAAGGATCTAAATTTGAAGGCACAATTGCAACATCCTTAGCGGAACATTTTCATTTGCTATTTGAAAAGCTTTAGAAATACGAGTGCTCTTAGAATATGATCTTGGACTTCATTCTTTTCACTAAAAAAATNCTTTAGAAATACGAGTGCTCTTAGAATATGATCTTGGACTTCATTCTTTTCACTAAAAAAATAAAAAAAAAAATTAATATGCTAATTGGTAAACATTTAGAATTAAGTCTATAATTTTTTATTTCCAATACATTGGCTCATTAACTCCACTGACAAGGGCAATAAAACAACATAAATATTTAAATATACAATTTCATAAAGGAATGAAACTAAAAAAGTTTTTGAGTTATTGTTGGTATTACAAATATTTTAAAGTAAAATATTAAACTATTATAATATTTTAATATATTCAATTATAAATTTGGTTGAATTACGACGTGTCTTTGGTTGGAGCCCCGACACTACTTTGAAAAGACTATGCATTGGCTACCCGAGCAAATAGCGCTCCAACGTTGGACCTTAGTGCATATGAGCCTACACTACCTATTTCCTGGATCTACTTTGGTGCCTATGCATTGCCCCTTCGACGCTTAGATGTCGTGCCACCTTGTCCTCTCATTTATCTAATCCATTCCCTCCCTAGCAATCGAATACAAGAAGGAGAAGAAGGAGAAGGAAGATAAGAAGTAAAGAGGAAAAAGGAGAAAAAAGATAAGAAGAAAGAAGTATTTGGGTTTCGTAGTGTATCGGTGAGATCACCTCATCTTTTTTATTCATTTTTCTTCCATTTTTTAATTTTTTTTCAACTTCTTCATTCCCCTATCCCATTTTCATATCTATATATCCTACATCTTTTGCTTCATGAAACCTAAAACTATGGGTGGTGGAAGAAATCTTTATTTCATGCCAATAAGTTTGTTAGCATAGAAGCTGAAGAAAGATATAATGACTTTTTGGTATAAAAAAAAGGTTCATTTTAGAGAGAGGGCTTATTCAACCTAGTGGTAAGGTAAAAGGCGCGTNTTTATTTCATGCCAATAAGTTTGTTAGCATAGAAGCTGAAGAAAGATATAATGACTTTTTGGTATAAAAAAAGGTTCATTTTAGAGAGAGGGCTTATTCAACCTAGTGGTAAGGTAAAAGGCGCGACCATGGAGAGAGAATGAGAGATTATTTTAGAAACTAGAATGGCGATAATTCTAGTTATAAGATAATTTCAAGTTAATCTGAAAGAGTATGAGGGGGAAATGTATTTGTGAGAGGGTAAAAGGTCAATTTTTATTCCACAAAAATCAATTCACTCATTGATCCACCTGATATTGTAAAGAAATTTTATTCTAGTTTTATGCCTTCCAGTTGTGACCTAGATGACAACTGATTGTGGTGTTTTGAAGATTCGTGGTGAAAATAAGAACAATTTTCCAGCCTCCACTTGAATGTTGAGTTTAAAGCTAGACATTACTTTATTTCTATAAAACTTCAGCCTTCCCCAAATCTCAAAGAGGAAATGAGAGATAGAGAGAGATAGAGCTATATTAAATTGTCTAAAGTAAATTGTACATCCAAACTTAGGATGGTGTCATGTAAGTAGTAAATCATATTAAGATGCCCAAAATTTCCATTCATATAAAAACTTACAAAGTAAAACAAATAGTCATTCAATAATTAGTTACTAAGCTAATTTAATTGTAATTTAACATCCTTTTCCAATTATTATTTACCTTAACATGAAAAGTTTTAAACAAAGAGAGACTTTAGATATAGTTAATTAATCATAGATACTTTAGCCCATGATTCTTAATTCAAACACTACCTAAAACTTAATTATTAAATAAATTATGATATTTCTTTGAATACATTTGAAAAATGTAATTAAGTTTTATAAACTTAGAGCGGATTAAACATTAAAAAATGTATAGAAAATATATACTTAATTTTCTGTAAAAAGAAAAAAAAANTCTTTGAATACATTTGAAAAATGTAATTAAGTTTTATAAACTTAGAGCGGATTAAACATTAAAAAATGTATAAAAAATATATACTTAATTTTCTGTAAAAAGAAAAAAAAAATTTAAAACAAATAAAATGGGAAAAAAATAAAAGATTAAGATGCCAAAATAGAAAAATTATTATATTTGAGAAGAAACTTGAGGATAAGCATATACAGGAAAAAAAATTGTGTCTAATCTTTTCTCGATTTTATAAAACTTAAAAGCTTTTTATGTGAAAACTTCTGATATTATACATTATACTGGGGAGTGTTGATCTTATTTTTCGTGAGGTCTTTCTTTCCTCCTAGTGCTTAGGATCTAGCCATAGAACTTTTTTTTACTGTCTTAGAATACTAGAGATGGAACCCATCTATGTAGAAATTCAAACCACCTCGTTGCTCTCTTCGAAACCTCACGTGGCTGGTCATAAACCTCCATCACTTGGTGGTTAGGACCAACTTGTGAGGATTTGATGATGAGTTCTCAAAGAGTTTAGAAGCCTCAGGAACATTCATTACGATTTTCATACATTCGCGCACGAATATCACGATTCGGACGATCGACACGATAAGTATTGCAATTCACATCATCTACGCATTTATATGTTGCATAATTAATCAAAACTTAAATAAAACTTTGAAACGATTGATCAAACCAAAATTTCAACGAAAATTAAATTTGACGTATTTTTGACCTGATCATCGATAGGGCTGTTTGAACGACCTCGAATGATGAAACGGACAACGCGAGTGAGCTCGGAATGTCGATTTTGATTAGGAGAGCGTTCATTCAATCTCGAAGAAGTGTTCAAACAAAAAAACTCGCAAATACATCTTTATTAAAAGTCACTCACGGGCTTATCCCACACACCTCTCTATCTAGGTTGTATGATAAAAAAAAAAATCTCTCCCTCTCTCTCTCTATCTCTTTCCCTCTCTCTCTCTTCTCTACATACCACAGCAGCCCTCGTTTCTCTCCTTTGTTTTGCTTCCCCCTCGGCAAACCCNGCAATTCACATCATCTACGCATTTATATGTTGCATAATTAATCAAAACTTAAATAAAACTTTGAAACGATTGGTCAAACCAAAATTTCAACGAAAATTAAATTTGACGTATTTTTGACCTGATCATTAATAGGGCTGTCTGAACGACCTCGAATGATGAAACGGACAACGCGAGTGAGCTCGAAATATCGATTTTGATTTGGAGAGCGTTCATTCCATCTCGAAGAAGTGTTCAAACAAAAAAACTCGCAAATACATCTTTATTAAAAGTCACGGATGGACTTATAACCCTCAAAATGGAAACTTTACATACACACCACCCAATTACTTTATATTTGCACAAAAAAAGAAGGATTTACATATATACCACTCAATTTATCGTATTTGCACAAATAAAAGAAATTAAAATTTACATACATACCATTCAATGCTTTTTATTTACAGCAAAACAAAAAGAAAAGGGGGAAATTTACATCGATGCCACACAATTCCTATTTATTTATAAAATTTTTTTTACATACATACCATCCAATGCCTACCTATTTGCATGCTAATAAATTTACTTTCATACCACCCATTTCCTACGTATTCGCATACATGAAAATCTTACTTACAAACCACCCAACTTCTATGTATTTGTAAAAAAAAAAAAAAAAGATTTACATGCTTACCACCTTTTCTCATATATTTACATTTTCACCACCTTATTCTCATATCATTATACGCCTAACCCCTAACCTTGTTTCAAAAAAAAAGANAAAAAAAAAGATTTACATGCTTACCACCTTTTCTCATATATTTACATTTTCACCACCTTATTCTCATATCATAATACGCCCAACCCCTAACCTTGTTTCAAAAAAAAAAAGGGGGAAAATTTACATATATGCCATTAATCCTTCTGTACTTTCATGTCTAATTCCTACACTTTTGTAGTTACACGCATGCCACTTATAGTTTGTTTGGGGCAATTACAACTTATTGAATAATCGGTTGATAAGCCGATTAAAAATAATCTGCTTAAATTTTTATTTTTTTGGAAAAGTTAGACCACTGTCAGAAAGTTGCCACCGCACCTAGATAAGTGAGATATGAAAATGTTGTTTTCAGCGTTTCAAAATGCATAAGCTGTCAAAACACAGTTTGNGTTGATAAGCCGATTAAAAATAATCTGCTTAAATTTTTATTTTTTTGGAAAAGTTAGACCACTGTCAGAAAGCTGCCACCGCACCTAGATAAGTGCGATAAAATGCATAAGCTGTCAAAACACAGTTTACCCAAACAGTCCAGGTGTGTTTTCAAAACGCTACCACACCAAATAAACTGTCCCAAACAGACCCTTAATTGTTATTGTTACGTAGCATGATTTATATCTCACATATTGCCGTCATACCACCTCGTTCCCATGTATTTACACATCTTCCACTTAAATCATGGATGTTGGCACGTTTACTACCTGAATAATGAAAATTTTAGGTGTTTACCATTCATATCATTAATAAATATATTCTAACCACTTACTTTCATGCATATATAATTTTTCTTGGATTTGCATGTCGACTATCTAAGCTTTTATATATTCGTGTCTAACACCCAAACTTTGTTATTTACATGCGTGTTACTCAGTCTTTTTTTATGAACTTACATATTCACTATCTAAAGTTTTATATTCACGTGCATGCGTCATAATTTTTTATGGATTTACGTGTCTAATATCCAAACTTTGATGATCTTTATGTGTGTCGTTCAAACACGTCCAAGAAAAAAAAAACTTAGACATGTTAGATGCAAAACAACATAGGCTTCGGAAAAGATGAGATTGACGTAACACCGATGTGGATAAGTAGGAAATTTAGGGGTATTTTTTATTTAAATAATTACAATAACTTTAAAAAATTCATCTTGGTGTAGAAAAATATTAAAAATAAAATAAATATACCCCTATGCTCAGTAGATAAAAGAAAATAATGTGAACTAAAAATATTTATTTTAATTAATTAAATGGATTAACATTGAAAAATCCTTATTTTTGAACTTAAATATTTTTGAAAAATAAAATAAAAATAATATATATATATATATATATATATATATATATATATATATATATATATATATATATATATATATATATATATATATATATATATATATATATATATAT
>JXCR01073699.1:34843-45859 GCA_002079205.1 Phalaenopsis hybrid cultivar | reverse complement strand
TTCGAGAGAGCTGACGAGATCATCATCAACAAATCTCTTTTTAGCTTAAAAAACAAGCCATAAGGTTTTGATGAAGTACATCTAGTATGGCGTAAATCCTTAACTCATCTTTTAGGCTTTTGCACAATCATGCTGTGCAATTTAAGCCCTAACTTCAGTTAGGCTCCTAGGTTGTCGTTCGTTAAGACATAAACCACCCTCCTATCTTTTAGGTTATTTATATGACTGTGTCATGCAAGTGTAAGCCCTAAGTAAATAAAACTGGCAGGATGAAACATCAAATAATGTATTCTCAAAGTTAAAGCCAAACAAATAACATAACTTGAGAAGTCACTGAAGTTTCTCTCGAATCAGTGACATCTCCTACCTTTCATTCTTTTGGATTTCTGAAAATAACTGTTACACTTTTGATCCATTCCCTTTTGAATTTCCAATATCCAATCTTTAAAACTTAAACTTAGAAAATCATGAAGGCAAAACCACTGATCTAAATCAAGAGTATTCTTAAGCAGCTTAGGTCACTTAAGTTGTAATTAACTATGGGGGCTTGCCTCTATAATGAACTTGGAACCCAACTTAATATAAACCATATTTAGTCTTTTATATTAAATAGGAGAATTTGTTGGTCAACATGAATAATTTCGTAGACCAGCACGTATGTCATATATTCTATAATTTATTTAATCGAGCCTTACTATCAAACAATGTATCCATTCCTTGGAATGGATTCATCGTTTGCGGTGTTGTGCTTGTTTATTTAAACTATTAAATATATGAGATTGGTTTGGTCACATATTTTTTTTAAAAAAATTAAAATGCTACTTTTCAAAATTATATATATATATATATATATATATATATATAATTTTGAAACTAACAACCCTATGTTTGGCGGCCGACAGGGAGAAAATTAATAAATATTGGGGTAATTTGAATGATAATTCATTAGAGTTTAGTTATCTTTGGATCTTGAATTTATTTAAGTAAAACTAAATTGAATGTTTTAAGATTTTTATTCGAGAGAAAGAAATAATTAAAGAAATGTTAAATTATTATGAATTAATGAAAACCCAATTTTTTTTTTGATATTGGCATATGTTTAGAAGTATTTATTGGAAATTATTGAAGTGTAAGCAATCTTTCAAATGAAAACTGCTAAATTATTCAGTTTAGTCGATTTAGATATGAGTTTACTTATGGATAAGTAACTTGCAAGTTTGGGGGAATTTAATGTGTATTAGAAATGTGATTTTATATATATTATTTTTAATTTTATTTTATAATAAATTTATACTTTTGGAAGGAGATTGCGATGTATTTTGTAGAATATTGGTGAGCTGGTTGATGGGACTTTAAAAGTTTGGATGTGATAAGGGAGCAGTGTCTAGATACCAACCAAGAAACCTAATCTCCGAACAAAATTTGATAAACTAATAGGGTCACTTATTATTTTGTCAAGCGTGGCCTTAGTGGTTCCTTTATTTTGATTCATATATATATGATGATAAGGAACTATCTACAATACTTATAAATGATTGGTCCTTTTGTACATCATAGATGCATACTTGCATAGTTTTGTATTTTTTTAATTATGTTAATGCAAATGCATATTTTTACAAAAATAAAGAAACCAGAAAATAGGCGCACACCTGAGGCGCATAGGCACCATCAACCAATGCTTAGGCGCTATGGAGGGGCGTCTGGATGCCCAATCCCCTAACATGGTGACCCAAGCAATGGAAAAAGAAGCCTTGGACCTACAACACTTATACATTGCTGCCCAGTGCATAAGCACCTCATACCAACACCTAAGCGCTAGTTCACACATTTTGGAGGTTCAGACGATTCATAGGTGTCGATTTGTGAAGGATAATGAAAAAACACTTTGGACGAGAGGGGGAGGGGTATTATGATGTGATGCATTCGAATGCAATGGGAGGGCTCCAAAGCTAAGCCTAAGTGTGAGATAACATCTAGTGTGGTGTTTGTGAGGATTTGATTTTGTAATTGCTCGTGTATTTTCAATATGTGGTTTGAAGAAGGAAGAAATACATGTGTTGCATTTTCTTGATGATTACCACCTGTTTAAATTTTATACTCTTATTCTTAATTTTTCTTTTGGATGAAATAATTATCGTGCTGTTTACAAGCACAAATAACTAGTAGATTATCTTTTTTTTTATTGAATTAGTGATGTAGGATTTTCGAGTTTGACTTTTTCATGTGATTAAATCATAGATTCAAAGTGGTAATTAATTAACATTCTTCTTTTAATTGATTTACAATCCAACCAATTGTGGAATTCAAATATGTTGTAATCAAGTTGTACGAGGGCAAAACTAAGTGGAATAATTAGGTTAATTCACACTAGTTTGGGAAAATAGAAATATTGCTTATAGATTAGTGCACTCATGAAAGAAAATAAGGGATCATTGACCAATCATTTGATTTAATTAACTAAACATGTATGATTACCAAACCGTCTTTGATGACCCAGGGGGGATAAAGACGAGAACTGTTTTTGATTATCACTCATAATATGAATCATATAGTTAAACTTAGAATGTTACATAACCAAATTAGGAGAGAAATTTTTAAGTTTTTGCAAACCTCACCACATTCTCTTCTTTTTAACTTAGGTTTTACTTCTTCAAAATTTTAGATTAATAGCTTTTAAAAATAACAAAACTTCAAACCTTATGCCATATTCGAAAATAGTAAGCTAGAAATTTTTTTCGGACTTTGAGAGTTTGGTCATTCCTTATGGAATTAACACACGGGCTCAGTTTTGTATACTACTTAGACGACACATACACTGGCGTGCATCACCAATACTTCACAACATTTGACCTGTATCAACTTATATTGATCGTAGTCCATTATCAATCAATGACTCACATCTTTTACCTAAGAAGNAATAGTAAGCTAGAAATTTTTTTCGGACTTTGAGAGTTTGGTCATTCCTTATGGAATTAACACACGGGCTCAATTTTATATACTATTTAGACGACACATATACTGGCGTGCATCGCCAATACTTCACAGCATTTGGCCCGTATCAACTTATATTGATCGTAGTCCATTATCAATCGATGACTCACATCTTTTACCGAAGAAACTATAAATTGTCTACATTTGTTATCTATCAAGTATCAACCAATGTTACTTAATTTTATGCCCGACAAAATTCATTAATGTTTAGGCACTGTTCATATTTTGTTATTTAGTATTTAGATATTACTGATATTTAAAATAACAACATTAAATCAAATAATCTCCTATGGATCATGTGACTGCTTGAATATAGAAAGAATATAGAAATTTTATTTTGGAAATGGATTAAGTTTTGTTAATTATGTCATTTAATTAGATGGAGTCAGATAATAACACTCATTTAATATTTAATAAACCTTCTCAAAGTCATTTAAAAATAAATAATTAAATAAAGAGAAGTATATATGCCTACACATAATTTCTAATAATGTACATATATTATACGTTGACTATCTGATGATCCAATTAGGAGAGTAGATGTTTTTAATTCGACTTGTGTTGAGAAAGACAGAGGTAGACCTAGGAAGACTTGTGCTTATTGTATAAAAAGTGATCTTAATTTACTAGAACTAAATGAAAATATGACACTAAATAAGACGTAATGGAGAAAAATGATTCATGTAGCCGACCCCACGTAATGAGATTAAGGCNAAAAATAAATAATTAAATAAAGAGAAGTATATATGCCTACACATAATTTCTAATAATGTACATATATTATACATTGACTATCTGATGATCCAATTAGGAGAGTAGATGTTTTTAATTCGACTTGTGCTGAGAAAGACAAGGTAAACCTAGGAAGACTTGTGCTTATTGTATAAAAAGTGATCTTAATGTACTAGAACTAAATGAAAATATGACATTAAATAAGACGTAATGGAGAAAAATGATTCTTGTAGCCAACCCCACGTAATGGGATTAAGGCGTTGTTGTTGTTGTTGTTGTTGTTCTACATATATTATACCTAAATTTTGATATTTATATTTAGAATAATATGGTGCAATAGTTTACTTATAAAAAGATGCATTTGACTTTTATAAAATTAATAANGCGTTGTTGTTGTTGTTGTTGTTGTTCTACATATATTATACCTAAATTTTGATATTTATATTTAGAATAATACGGTGCTATAGTCTACTTATAAAAAGATGCATTTGACTTTTATAAAATTAATAAAAAAATGATATTTTTTAATGTGAATATAATAATTTAAATGTTATGAATATATATGTTAAAGTTTAGATATGAAATATGTAAATATATAAAACTATTTGGTGTGTATGTAAATCCACCTTAAATAAAACAAAATTAAAAAGAGTTAAAATGACGCCTGTTTTTATGAAGTCTCGGCCTGTACACCGGTTAATCGCCGTCGACGGGCTCAGCTCCGGCGTCTTCTCTTCCTGGTCTCGTTACAATGGCGCCCAAAGTCTTGATGGTGAGATAATGGCCGTTTCTCCTTCCTTCTATCTCTTTCTTGCTCCCCTTTTAACTCTTCAATCTTCGCCCTCTTATTATTTTTATTTTTTTCTCTGTTCGGCAGGTTGCAGAAAAACCTAGCATCGCGCTTGCCATTGCATCTGGGCTTTCAAATGGCC
Source organism: Phalaenopsis hybrid cultivar (assembly GCA_002079205.1). Classification (NCBI taxonomy): domain Eukaryota; kingdom Viridiplantae; phylum Streptophyta; class Magnoliopsida; order Asparagales; family Orchidaceae; genus Phalaenopsis; species Phalaenopsis hybrid cultivar. The sequence continues at coordinate 41,204 of JXCR01073699.1, read as the reverse complement.
GGGTGAGTTCCTACTATAGTCAATTATAACTTCTGCTGGTTACCATATAGCTGGCAGCTGTGATAGAATCTGGAGAGTCGCTCCGTTTTCACAATTTTTTTTTGTTTTGGGGGAATTCGTCATGTGTGTTGAGTTATGCCCTTTTTACGAACTGAACTATTTGAGCTTGCGTGTTAGAGACAAGAACTTAAACTTTATTAATATTTGTGAGAAGAAATTCCTATTCATTCAGCACACTGCTCGAATTACATTGTGAAAAGAAGGAGAAAAATTGTATTTTTCAATGACTGACAGTTTATCCTGTGTAGAAATAACTTATATGTGTATTCAATTTTTATGAATCCATAGATAATATCATGGTTTTGGCTGACATTGGAGTTATCCGTATCTCAAAATGGGGAGTTTTTTAGGGTTATGTTAATTGTTAGACTTGAATTCGACAGCTTGGAGGTTAGGTAGATCTGATTGTAGAGTTACTTCTGGTGATGGAGGTATTGGTGATGGAGAATAGACAATGAGTGATGTAGGGAAAGGAATATTGAGAGAGAAAACTAGTTGTGTCTTGCTCTTTTGTATTTTCGAAGGTTCGCAGTTTACTCGTGGCTCTGGAGACTTGGCTTTGGGTGTTAGCTTTCTTAGAGGCATTAAGGGTTCCTTGTGGCAAATGATCCTTACGCTGTTGTATGAGGTATTTATAAAATGTTTGAGCTACGATTTAGAAAGAGTTAACTAAGTTTGTAGGTCAGTTGACTTCTTCTCTTCATTGTGACTTTGTTTAATCCATCTTTCTTTCTCATCATACTAGTCGAGGGACATGAGGTATGCTTGCTTTCTTTCCATGGCCGAGGTGTCATGTAGAGGTTTGATGTATTATCGGTTGATTGTTGAGTAGATCCAGTTGGATGTTAATAAGGGTGCAAAAGCGTTCAAACTAAGCGAGCAATCCACAGTCGAGCTTAGATTGTTAATTTTCATCATTATTTTTTTTTATTTTGTATTGGTTAATATTTTGTAGCATATTGTTCAAGCTTGATGATATTTTTTGAAATATTTGTTTGACTCACTACCAACTCATTAAGGACATCAAATTTTTATTAAATCGAACTCAACCGAGCCAATTAAACACAATGGGCTACATGCTTAATTGGTGCTTTGAATACTCACAAGTTACTTCCTCTTAGGTGACAATGTTAAAGTTTTTTGCTTCTAGTCATTTATGGTGGAGTTGTTAGGTGCTAGTCACCATTGAAGCCTTTAACTATAGGCTTGTAGCTATTGATGGTGGATAAACCATTTCAAAGGAGCTTTTCAACAAAGCTCTCAAATGATCTACATATGTTCTCTTTTAAGAAATCTCTTCAATCATTAGTCAGTTAAAACTAAATTAAAAAATGAATGGATATGGCAGTGCACTTTCTTTTCAAAATTGACATAAAAGCCATTTTGTTAAGTTGTAAATTTCCTTAGCTGAAAGTGAAGAAGCAGTGAACTTGTAGCAAATCTAATCAAGAAAGGATGATCGGCTTGCTATTGACTTGCTAAGTGTAGCTTCTTCCTTGACTTATAATCAGTTCTTAAAATTGCAACACATCTATCATTATTACTGTGATTATTTAAAGGGATGGTAAACTCTTTATCTTGAGATCCAAACACAAAAGTTTGGCGACTCTGGTGGGGAAATCCTTCCTTAATAACAACAAATATTTATTCACTACTATGGGGAAGCTCTAATGTTTTGTCGCCATTGATCCTCCTCTTCTATAAACTTCAACAACTTGCTCGTTTTTTTACCTTGATTGTGTCATAATTCTTTATATGCCTAAGCAATTGTTTATTGGTTCCATACTCTTGCTTTAGAGCTTGACGACCACAAATATTTTATATTTTTAGTCGTTGATGATGTTGGGCTTGCTGACTAAGATTGAGGTTGATGCTTCTCCTCTAGTAGACATGGCTTCTTTGGATATGAAAGCTAGGTCCAATTAAAGTGCAAGAAAAAAATATATTACAACTACAAAATTCTGGCATTTAATTTCTTACGATCTCGTATATTTTGCTGCTAGACCTAAAATAAACCTAAAGATATCATAACATGCCAAGGTAAAACTAAATTTAAATGAAAGTAAAAATACATAAAAAATTACAAATATGATGTATAGAAGAGACTTTACAGAGAGAATTTTAAAGTTTCTTACACACATCAGTGTCAGTTTTAGAACTTCATATTGTAGGTTAAGTATAATTGGATGTCACAAAAAAGTAAATAATTTTGTATGACTAAAAGTAATATATGACTATTTAATAATCCAATTATCAACTTGTTAAAAGCCTATTATAGTTGTAACAAACATTTAAGAATTAGACTCAATTGTGAGAAACCTCTAAGAAGCGTATTTAAATGTAACAAACATATAATAAGAAGATTAGTTGTAAAAAACTGTGGTCCCTGAAAGTACTCATAAGCTTGAGGGCACTTTTGGAGTCTATGGATTGGATTTTGAGCAATATATAATTTTTAATGGTAGTTTATTTCACTTAAAGATTTCTTCTATCTAATTTTTATATTAAATGAAGTGAATTTTTATTTTTTATGGGTGAAAGCCTACATAATTAATTATATCTTAAGGTTACCTGTAGGTACTTTTGTTTAAAGACATTAATGCACTCTAGATTAGTGCTTAGATTTTGGGTTTATAATTAGGTGTTACGGTGCATGCATGGGGATGACTTGTTAACCTATATAAGATCCCAAGTTTCTATCATTCTGGGTCGATCTAGTGAACCTAATTTTTCAATGTTAGAACGTAAGGAATATGTTTTATTTAGAGAATTTGATTAGTAGTCATAGGTTTTCCTCTATTAGTTATCTCTAGTAAATTGGGGGATTATATGCTTAGGGTTTATTGTTTTATCTCGATGGGATCCAGAGAGTCCAACTTGAGTCAAATTATTTTAAGGGGGCGAGTACGACTATCAATGGCTTAAATATATTCTTATGTGGCTATTATAAATTTAGTGCACCATGCTTGATCAAATTATTTTGGGATTATCTTACAGACACAAAATGTGATTAATTTAGTGATTCAAATTGATGTCCCATTCATTTTGGTTATGAACCATCATTGGAGATTTGTCTAAATACTCTTCTCAATTGTAAATTTGTGATGAATACATAAGAATAACAAGTAAAATGCAAGGAGAATGACAGGTAAAATCACATAAAATTGATGCATGTCAATACCCCCAAATTTACCCTATACTAGCCCTCAAGTAATCACATGGCTTAGTAAGTTTTGAGTGTTGCAGGATATTCCTTAAGGTTATGGGCCATGTTAAACATTTGACTGTAGATGATCTTTGAGGGTTTGTTGCTAAGGCTATCATCTACATGGTAGAGGACATTTTGGCATATCCATGAAGTGCATTCGATTGAAAACCTCGAGCTGTCTCTGTTTTTGTGTCGGAACATAATGGATTCAAAGAATTGTCTTAAACACGACTGTTTTATGGTTTGATTTACATGATCTTGTGGGCATTTGGTTCATTAGAAGAAAGTGGGTCCCAATTCTAGGAGTGTAAGGCTCACATCATAGAAGCTCATCAATGATATTTAATGTTTGGTGAGACTTATGGTGTTGGGCCTGCTTATAAGATTAAATAGAATATGAGTTTGTTTTGGACTTGAAGTTACTATATTAGTTATGGACCTAGTCCAAGGTTTATGATTTATTTATATGTTTAGTGTTTTCACAACACTCGTGAGGATTTAACTTGACTTGGCAGCAATGGTGGTATTTAATACCATAGAAATTTAAGGAGATATGGTCCGTACTAATTCAATTTTAAAGAAGAGTGAATCTTATGATTTTGTCTTATAGGCAAGACAACCAAACAGTTTAGGCTCACAAACTTTTGGATTGAGGAAGGTCCATAATGAGTCTTAATTATTTGACTTTCTTTAATGCTTTTGATTAAGTCTACTTCTAAAGAAACACAATTTGATAATGATTATTTCGAACTATTTTAATGAGTCCTAAGATAATCTTTCGTACAATAGGATGCACTATACAACTCAGTGCATCACATCTTAAATTTTTTACCTTCATCATTAGCTCTTCTTGGGATTTGACTTGTGTTAGAAGAAAAAATCCTCTTGTTCTATCTAGTCAATTATTGTATTGGCTTGATTCAATTTGACTTCGTTTAATTTGAAGGTTTGGTCAAGTTGGTTGAGAAATTTTGAAATTGTTCCTTGATCAAATTTGATTGTACATCCATGGATTTCGCATAAGAAACTTAGAGTTAATGTATTATTTTGCGAATAATTAAAATTTTGAAATCTTCAAAGTAATTTAATACAAGTATCCAACTATGGGATTCATTGAGATCAAAATGATATTTTATAAAATACATCAGTTGAACGACTTTATTAAGCTTGATGATTTGTCGGTGTTTGGAATATAATTGATGAATATTTTAGTATATATGATTTCTTATTGATTTTCCCGGGCTGTAAAACTTGCTAGGACAAACTAGAGGTTCAAGCCCTTCACTGACTTGTACAGGACTCTCTTAAGTTTAGTTATTTTAGGGATTTAGCAAAATTTTTGTGAATTTTTGCTGNTGTAAAACTTGCTAGGACAAACTAGAGGTTCAAGCCCTTCACTGACTTGTACAGGACTCTCTTAAGTTTAGTAATTTTAGGGATTTAGCAAAATTTTTGTGAATTTTTGCTTTTTGATGGTAATGCAAGCTATATACTTTATTGGAGCATAGCAAATGTTTCTATTTGGTTTTGAAAATATCGATTAATTGTAAGTTATTTTATCCATAAAATCTCTTCTTAATTTACATTTCTTTTTGTCGATAGATTTTCCTACCTGTTTCTACATTTAGCTTCAATTGATTTCCTACCATGGAAATCTCAACTTAAGAGTAAATAAGAGCAAGTTTGTCATGAAAAGTTGATGGCAACTTGTGCTGAGGATGGTATGATTCTTACTAAAAAATAATGAAATCTTGAAAGGACTGAGTAGCACTAGCAATAGGAGTAACAAGTGCTACCGATGTTTTGAATGTGTGAAGACGAACTGCAGGTGGAATGGAGGCCTCTTGAGCATCAGGTGGAAGAGGAAAATCTTTAACAACAACAATTTATTATTTTTTAACAACTTATATTGGACCCCGAGAGAGAGAACCATAAAGGCGGTGCTTTCTTGGATTGAGTGGTGTGAATTTTTAGGAGGAAATAATCTCTCATTTTTTCAGTAAGCAAATGACACACACACACATCTCAGGCTAACCCTCTTACAATTAGAGAGAAATTCAAATCATCATAATAAAAAAATAAATAAATAAAACACAATAATGGATAATTAAGGGAGAATAATTTCTTCCTTGAAATGTAATAATAGCAGACTCATATTTTCCCAAATCATGTGTATATCAACACTCCCCCTCAAGTTGGGTTGTATGTTTCATACATCCTAAACTTACTATTAGATCACTAAAGTAGTGTCAAGGAAGAGTTTTGCTAAGAATGTCAGCAATTTGATACAGAGTGGGGAATAGTTTAGCTGAATAACCTCTCCATTGACCTTGTCAGAGCTGAAATGTCCGTCAATCTCTTTATGTTTGGTTCAATCATATTGTACTAGATTCTTTGAAATGGTAATGGTTATCACTAAACATCTTAATAGAGTCTTGATTCTCATGTGACATTCTACCAGTAGTTTCTTTAGTCACATCTCTTGAAAAATTCTTAANAAATAAATAAATAAAACACAATAATGGATAATTAAGGGAGAATAATTTCTTCCTTGAAATGTAATAATAGCATACTCATATTTTCCCAAATCATGTCTATATCAACACTCCCCCTCAAGTTGGGTTGTATGTTTCATACATCCTAAACTTACTATTGNGATTCAATTTGACTTCGTTTAATTTGAAGGTTTGGTCAAGTTGGTTGAGAAATTTTGAAATTGTTCCTTGATTAAATTTGATTGTACATCCATGGATTTCACATAAGAAACTTAGAGTTAATGCATTATTTTGCGAATAATTAAAATTTTGAAATCTTCAAAGTAATTTAATCCAAGTATCCAACTATGGGATTCATTGAGATCAAAATGATATTTTATAAAATACATCAGTTGAACGACTTTATTAAGCTTGATGATTTGTCGGTGTTTGGAATATAATTGATGAATATTTTAGTATATATGATTTCTTATTGATTTTCCCGGGCTGTAAAACTTGCTAGGACAAACTAGAGGTTCAAGCCCTTCACTGACTTGTACAGGACTCTCTTAAGTTTAGTTATTTTAGGGATTTAGCAAAATTTTTGTGAATTTTTGCT
>JXCR01073698.1:147161-166384 GCA_002079205.1 Phalaenopsis hybrid cultivar | reverse complement strand
CGAAAAGAAAAGTCATTTCGTTTTTTGAAGTTCAAAGGTTTAGGGTTTGATAGTTTGGAAAAGTGAAAGGTCAAAAGCAAACAGAAGAACATAGAGGTGCTACAAAGTCATCGAGGTATTGTTCATCGTTGCAACAAATAATTTTTTTTTAACACAATGAAACTTAAATTATAGAAAATAAGACAAAATTAGCACGACAATAAACATGAAAAATGCATGTTGGTGTTACTGTCGTGTTATATCTGTGCCTTCAAGTAATGCTGGTGGATTATGGTGTGATCGTCGAAATAACACCAAAGAAACCGCAAAAAATAAAACAAAAAATTGTGCATTGGTGTTATTGTGGTGTTATGTTGGTGTTATTAGTTTTTAGTGAGTTCACAACACTTATTTTTCTCTTATATGGTGTTTCAACGTTGTATATGTGTTGTATTGCTTTGAGTTTAGGTGTTACTGGTGTCTTTCATGGTGTTATATGTGTTTAAACTCATTAATAAATGATAACACATTTTTATTTCTCTGGTGTTATTCTGGTATTATTGGATATTATTGAGTTCATAACCCTTATTTTTCTTTCATGTGGTGTTTTAAAGTTGTATATGTGTTGTATTGCTTTGATTTTAGGTGTTAATAATGTCTATTATGGTATTGAATTACACACTGGTAGTTGTTGAAGTGTTATTCTTGTGTAATTGGGTGTGATTGGATTTATAACACGTATTTTTCTTTCCTGTTGTGTTTGAAAGTTGTGTATATGCTATATTGCTTTCATTTTAGGTGTTACTCATGTCATTCATATTGTTATATGTGTTTAAACTCATTATTAATTGAATAACATAGTTGTGGTATTGGGTGTTATTGTGTTCATAATACCTATTTTTCTTTCATGTTGTGATATTTTAGGGCTCTTATTGTGTTAGCCACCTCAATTATGATTTTACGAGCACACCTCTCTGTTTACTCCTGATGCACCTGAGGCCAGACCTTGCATGTTGAGGTGGCCGACAAATCTTGGGTGGACATCAATAGAGATACACGAAGCCTTTAAAAAGCTTGATCATGCAAAGGTTAAACATTTACTTCATTACAATTTTTAATGCTTTAGTTAGTCATTCATTTCATTGTTATTCACAATTGATTATGGACATTTTGAATTAATTTGTAGGTTTATGACTCTTTTATGGATTTGAAAGAGGATGAGGAACATTTGCTCTCCAACCCTGAACAGGGACTACCGAGTTGTGTCAGGGTACTCCCACGCCACGAAACCGTTGTTGGACCATCTTAACCCCTATTCTATAGCATGGGACCAATTTTTTCAGCGAACTCATCCCAGAAGCCACATATACAACCGATAATAAAGAATTTGGATTAATAATCAAGCTATTGAAAGCGCAGGAAAAGACAAGTCTTGATTTACAAGAATCTATGAATACAATGACTAAACAAATATCTTATGTAGGGGAGACATTAAACACCCTAACAACTATGGCTGAAAGTTTGCAAAGAACTAAAGCATATAAAGAGTTTGAAATACAGACGACAGGAACACACAAATCCTCTGTCCAAAGTGTTAAGTCCAACCAGAGAAGGAGGAGGGAAGTGGGTTCACCTGAGTTTACATACCAATTAAAAAGAAGAAAGAAAAAAATTGATATTGTTGAGCAACATCATTTGGGAGATGTCTCGGGCATTGATACCGAGAATAAAGTTCATAAAAAGAATATAGCTGATAAAGAGAATATAAATGTACATACTATAGATGGAGATGATCCGATAATAGAGTTGCCGAAAAAGAATAAAAGATGTTGAAGACAATGTATTTACGGGAGATGTGACACTTCAAAAAGACCCCGAAGAGGTTGAAAGATCAGTGAAGGGTGTCCTTGAGTCGCTCGCCCATATATTACACAACTATTTCTATTGACATCCCCATCTTCTAATATGAAATTAATTTTGTCAAACGTATGTTGTATTGTATCTCTTCATGCATCATCCGNCGTGTTATGTCTGTGCCTTCAAGTAATGCTGGTGGATTATGGTGTGATCGTCGAAATAACACCAAAGAAACCCCAAAAAATAAAACAAAAAAATTGTGCATTGGTGTTACTGTGGTGTTATGTTGGTGTTATTAGTTTTTAGTGAGTTCACAACACTGATTTTTCTCTTATATGGTGTTTCAACGTTGTATACGTGTTGTATTGCTTTGAGTTTAGGTGTTACTGGTGTCTTTCATCGTGTTATATGTGTTTAAACTCATTAATAAATGAATAACACATTTTTATTTCTCTGGTGTTATTCTGGTATTATTGGGTATTATTGAGTTCATAACCCTTATTTTTCTTTCATGTGGTATTTTAAAGTTGTATATGTGTTGTATTGCTTTGATTTTGGGTGTTAGTAATGTCTATTATGGTATTGAATTACACACTGGTAGTTGTTGAAGTGTTATTCTTGCGTAATTGGGTGTGATTGGGTTTATAACACGTATTTTTCTTTCCTGTTGTGTTTGAAAGTTGTGTATATGCTATATTGCTTTCATTTTAGGTGTTACTCATGTCATTCATATTGTTATATGTGTTTAAACTCATTATTAATTGAATAACATAGTTGTGGTACTGTGGTGATATTCTGGTGTTATTGGGTGTTATTGTGTTCATAATACCTATTTTTCTTTCATTTTGTGATATTTTAGTGCTCTTATTGTGTTAGCCACCTCAGTTATGATTTTACGAGCACACCTCTCTGTTTACTCCTGATGCACCTGAGGCCAGACCTTGCATGTTGAGGTGGCCGACAAATCTTGGGTGGACATCAATAGAGATACACGAAGCCTTTAAAAAGCTTGATCATGCAAAGGTTAAACATTTACTTCATTACAATTTTTAATGCTTTAGTTAGTCATTCATTTCATTGTTATTCACAATTGATTATGGACATTTTGAATTAATTTGTAGGTTTATGACTCTTTTATGGATTTGAAAGAGGATGAGGAACATTTGCTCTCCAACCCTGAACAGGGACTACCGAGTTGTGTCAGGGTACTCCCACGTCATAAAACCGTTGTCAGACCATCTTCATCCCTATCCTATAGCCTGGGACCAATTTTTTCAGCGAACTCATCCCAGAAGCCACATATACAACAGGTAATAAAGAATTTGGATTAATAATCAAGCTATTGAAAGTGCAGGAAAAGACAAGTCTTGATTTACAAGAATCTATGAATACAATGACTTAACAAATATCTTATGTAGGGGAGACATTAAACACCCTAACAACTATGGCTGAAAGTTTGCAAAGAACTAAAGCATATAAAGAGTTTGAAATACAGATGAAGGGAACACACAAATCCTGTCCAAAGTGTTAAGTCCACCCAGAGAAGGAGGAGGAAAGTGGGTTCACCTGAGTTTACATACCAATTAAAAAGAAGAAAGAAAAAAATTGATATTGTTGAGCAACATCATTTGAGAGATGTCTCGGACATTGATACCGAGAATAAAGTTCATAAAAAGAATATAGTTGATAAAGAGAATATAAATGTACATACTATAGATGGAGATGATCCGGTAATAGAGTCACCAAAAAAGAATAAAAGATGCTGAAGACAATGTATTCACGGGGGATGTGACCCTTCAAAAAGACCTCGAAGAGGTTGAAAGATCAGTGAAGGGTGTCCTTGAGTCGCTCGCCCATATATTACACAACTATTTCTATTGACATCCCCATCTTCTAATATGAAATTAATTTTGTCAAACGTATGTTGTTTTGTAGCTCTTCATGCATCATCCATTGTAGATCATTCCAACACTTCAGTTGTAAACAGTCATGTTGGAGAGCAAGCATAAATATAAGTTGTACATAGTCCTGATCGAGAGCCAACACTAATAGAAGATGTACAAAGTTCTGATGAAATAATAAAAGATGCACATAGTCCTGTTTACAGTGAAGCCCGGGAGGGGCAATAAGCACTAATAATTGTAGATGATAAAGAAGAGTCTAATCACAAAGACATAAATGTGCAGTGCCAGAGCTCCCATCCAGACAATTACACGCTATTGATACTAATAATTAGTTATTTTTGCTCTTAAACATATCTTTAAATTTCGTTGATATGTTACGGGTAATGAATTCTTTTGTAGCCACGTCCTACGACCCTAGTGATTTATTATACTACTAGATCATTGATGCAGGTTGGATTTAGTGTGTAAATTTTGCAAATATTTTTTAATTTTACAAAATTACACATGACAAATATATAATAAATATGTAATATAATCCAACAAGAATACCTTTTAGGAAAATAGTTTATTTTTTAAAACTCCTTTTAAACTGTTAAATCCCCGTTAAAATCAAAGCATGTATACGTATCGTTCAAGCAAAAAAGGACTCTAATAGAGTCCTAGATATCGATCCCACAAGAAAGTTGGAAAATCATTTAATTAAGTTTTTTAAATTATTTTATAATTAAAAATATAAAAACAAAAGTAAAGTGCGAAGTTTGAATATTAACTACTAAGGTAAATGCTGTACAAAATGCAGTGGAAAAATAATGTTAACTAACTAAGAACTAACTTTTAAAAGTAAAATTACAAAAACAAAACCAAGCTTTTGTTTTTATAGAAAGTTAAAATTTAAGAAAGCATCCTTTCCCTTTACAATGAGTATATGGATTGTGAAGAAGTTGAAATCATTTGAAAATATATATAAAAATAGTTTTGTACAAAATAGGAGCAATCATATTCTTTTCCCTCTTCCGAGTGTTATAAAGAACAATGACTAATCCTAAGTTTGGTCCCTAATTCAGTGTTTAGGCTGGGAGGAGGTTGGCTGCCACTTCAGAGCTCCCACTACTCACTGACCTGAGGGCTAACGATCTCGCATCAGTTTCCAATCAATTGGACCAAATTGGTGATTTTAATTTTGTCACCTTAAAATCTCTAATTATGCATCCGACAAATTATATTTCCTTATTCATTTTCACCCAATCCCATGGATGACATACTCTCCCATGAAATTAAATGTGACTCTCTATGTTGTCAAAATCATATCCCTTTTCAGAACATATGTTTCTCAACAAGTTTTAACATTTCAATTGGCCAGACTGAAAAGTAAATGGAGATCAGAAATCAATTCATCACAAATTATTAACATTTAAAAATGTAGAAAATCAAATCAATTCTTCACAAAACCATATCTCAAAATAGGTAGAAGGATAAATAAGACTACTCAGAATTCATGAGAAGAATACGATAAGACACAAATTTATATATAAAAATAAGTTTACAAAATAAAAGAAATAAAATAGACAACTTATCTCACAATACTTCCCAAGCAAATCCCTAGAAGGATACAACAACTCAATTCTCTCTTAGAAGTGTAATGAAGAAGAAATCTCTCACATTCCCTCTCTTCTTACAACCCTAGAAGAAAATCTCCTCTTCTGTCCTCTTGCCTCTCATGCCAACTTTCTGTCTCTCTCCCTATCTCGTCTCCCTCCAACTCTATTGAAGTCTTCTCCTTTATTTTTGGGCTGCGTCCTTTAGAAAGAATTTCAAATTCCCTCCAAAAGTTAACTCTTTTGAATTCAAAAGATATGTCATTTGATCCGAGAGACATATCCCTTCATAAAAGAATCTTTCGAAGTATTTATATGCATTGAATTACTCCAATATGTGTGTAGAACAAGTGTCCCTTTGGAAATTCACACAAAAATCCTCTCGATCTGCCTTAATTTGCAAAAAGTCATCTCTACCGCATCATGCGTCGATCTGACGAATCATGCGCTAGTTCTCTGTTAAATGACGCATCATGCGCTGATCTGGCGCATTATATGTTGAATCCCAAGATTTGTTATTTTGGCTCCAAATGCCTAAAAATGATAATACCTGCAACAAAAATATAAAAATACCCTTCTTTAAAGTATAATATCACTAAAAATAAGCATAAAATATGTACTTAAAACAGTATATTACTTTTGTGCATCAAATTCCCCCAAACTTAAATGTTACTTGTCCTCATGTGACACTTTTATTACATAAAAGCATGTGACAAAGGATAGAGATTAACTTATAACTTCTATACTTTAGTTTGATAAATAAAATAACAAAATTTAAGAAAACCCTTTAATAACTTTCATTCAAACTCTAAGTTTAGGAATACTCATAAATCAAATTTAAGATTTCTGAATCTCTATTTATGTCAAGAAAAATTGCAATCTGTCATATTAAGAATATTTAGAAANTCTATACTTTAGTTTGATAAATAAAATAACAAAATTTAAGAAAACCCTTTAATAACTTTCATTCAAACTCTAGTTTAGGAATACTCATAAATCAAATTTAAGATTTCTGAATCACTATTTATGTCAAGAAAAATTGCAATCTGTCATATTAAGAATATTTAGAACATTCATATAAAAAAGAACTTCATGAAAACTTTACTTGGAATGCTACTAATACTCCAATATAAGTTTAGAAAATGTAATAAAGCTTCTTCCTTAAATTAATTCAAGTGAAGCCAATTTTTTATTAGGCATATCCTCAAGCTTCTCCTCACTTATTTTTCTTTTCTTTTTCTATTTCATTTTCTTTTCTCTTTTCTTCTACTTTCTTCTTTTCTTTTAGGATCCTTTCAATCCTTTCTTTTCTATTTCTTTTTCCAAGTGATGATTACTATATTTGGATAGCCTTTAATGATTTTAAACTTCACTATCCTCTTCTTAAAGTTAAAACTCTATATTTTTCTTCCTTTATAAATTCATATTAGTTTATGATCTTTCATAAAGTCTCATTCTTTTCTTCTTAAATGAAAATATAAAATTCATAACACTTCAAAAATACAATTTCCTTTACTTTAAATAGAAAAATGTAGTCTTATCCTATAATACCAAATATCTTTAACTTTAGAATTAACCTTTATTAATATAAAATTTTTACCTCAATTTACCACAATATCTATAAACAAAAGTATAGTCATTTAAAGATAAATCTTTATATATAAGGCCGTATTAAATTAATTTTTTAAAAATATAATTAATTGAGGACAAATAAAATTTAGTTTACTTCTTTTTAAAAGAAATTATTCTTTCCCCCAAACTTAAGTTTTTAAGTGATTTTAAAAATATTTTTAGTATAAAATTTAGTTGGTGAAAGAAAACAATAAATGCCTGAAAATAAAAACCAACCTGTAGAGGATTTCTGACAATGAAACTGGGCTCTGATATACTATTGGTACTAACTGTAAAACTGCATACAGGCTTTAAAAAACAAACCTGAAAATACTAAAAATAAAGAAAAATTGAAAGTCTACAGTTATTATTACAGATTCAGTTCACAACACAAGATAAAAGTTTGTACTACAGCAGGTTCCAAATAGAAGTACATCACAATACACTCACAAATAACAAACAAACATCAAAATGAACTAAACTAAACTCATAAAATCAATTCTCATCTCTTTCTTCTTCTTCTTCTTCTTCTTCTTCTTCTTCTTATTCTTCTTTTTCTTCTTCTTCATGATCATGAACAAGAGCATAGGCAGTGAAACTGGGGCATATAAGAAAGTCCACATTAGGTTCACCCCTAAGATGTCTTACAATAGCATTTTTGAAATCAATATCATGTTGAACTCTCCTTTTTTGATTTTCATCATTATAAGCATTTCTTGCTCCTATCCCTCCCAACTAAGTTTGAATATTAACTATGATCATTTGTTGAATCATCAATTGGTCCATATTACTTTCAAGTGATGCAGATCGAGAAGTAAACACCCCTGCAACAGATGTAAAGGGCCTATCCCATCTTCCACTTATATATTCAATAAATGATTCTAATCTCTAAATCATATGCCTCCCAATCGAATTCTGTGGTTGCAATCTTTCTTCATTTTTATGAGATTCTACTCCTGATTGTTCACATAGATTGAAAATCAGGGCAGTGTATCTCAAACCATCAATAGTAGAACTACCCGTTATACTTCAAGCATGTTGAACTATAAGTGCACCAAAATCTATTACTTTCATGTTTTGAATGTAATAGTTTAGTACAAATCTGTCTTTTGTAACATTAACCAAATGATTTGTTGGCAATAGTCTGGTAAAAATGAAGTGGTGTCACACTTTTGTCTGAATAGTCATCTTGGAAGTCGAGAAGTTAACTATCTTGTTATTCTTAATCTTCCACTCCCCTCTTCCATCAGTAAAAAAATTCAATCACTTCATCCAGTGATGAATCCGTCATCACAAATGTAGCATATTTATCAGAAAATACACCCCTCGGGTTTGCATCTAACTCCCGAACCATTAACAGGAAATTGCATAAAAAGTATTGATCCAATCAGCAATAAATTCAACTTGTTTACCTCTAACCAAAATGTGATCTACATTAGTAAACCCCAGGTTTGCATAAGACTCTCGAACCATCGGGACAATTGCTACAGTAGTGAAGTAGCAGAACCTTTCTTAGTTTCTGGCGAGAATCAGTCTCTCGATCTCACCACCTGGGTTTGCAAATGCTCGTTCTTAGATCATTCTTTATGTCTCTATTTGGGTATTGTAACTGTGTTGGGCTTTGGAGCTAACAAATCTTTATGCATCAAAATCTTTGGACAACCTTCCTCTCTTAACTCAGGGAGCCATTTGAAAGTTCTACAAAAATCCAAATAAATCTAAATAATTTGTTAAATCAAAAATCTAACTCCTCAAGCAAGATTATTTGGTAATAAACTTTTTACCATTAGTTTTCTTCAAAAATTTTCATCAAAAATCCCAAATTTTGGATCTCCCAACTCCATGGTGAAAATTAAAAATTTCTATGATAAAGTGAAGTTCTTACTAAGCAAAGTTTAAATCTATAGTTTTTAGCCTCTGAATCCTTCTCTTTTGCCCACAATTGGATGCCCTAAACCAAGGTTTAGAGGTAGGAAACGACTTAAACAACAAAAATGGAGTTTTTCCATGCAATTTCACGATTTTTTAGGCTATCTGGCATGTTTGAACCTTTAGCGCATCATGCGCCAAGTCTTTGTAAATTGGTGCATCATGCGCTAGAGTTTAAATTCGCTAGATTTTGATTTCTATGGAAATCGACTCCGTACCGCTTTACGTCATGCACTATTTAACTCAAATAAACCTTTATAAGCATAATTAAACATCACACTAACACCAAACTTTCACAAACAAAAAATTCACTTTTATATGAAAAATCTACGCTATTGCAAACTAACATTTTTCAGACCAACAAACATCAAATTCAGTGTTCTTAAACAAACCAACATCCTAACACTGAAATCTAAACATCAAAATTCAATACATAAACATAGATAGTGTTCNATTTGTTAAATCAAAAATCTAACTCCTCAAGCAAGATTATTTGGTAATAAACTTTTTACCATTAGTTTTCTTCAAAAATTTTCATCAAAAATCCCAAATTTTGGATCTCCCAACTCCATGGTGAAAATTAAAAATTTCTATGATAAAGTGAAGTTCTTACTAAGCAAAGTTTAAATCTATAGTTTTTAGCCTCTGAATCCTTCTCTTTTGCCCACAATTGGATGCCCTAAACCAAGGTTTAGAGGTAGGAAACGACTTAAACAACAAAAATGGAGTTTTTCCATGCAATTTCACGATTTTTTAGGCTATCTGGCATGTTTGAACCTTTAGCGCATCATGCGCCAAGTNCCCACAATTGGATGCCCTAAACCAAGGTTTAGAGGTAGGAAACGACTTAAACAACAAAAATGGAGTTTTTCCGTGCAATTTCAAGATTTTTTGGGCTATCTGGCATGTTTGAACCATTAGCGCATCATGCGCCAAGGCTTTGTAAATTGGTGCATCATGCGCTAGAGTTTAAATTCGCTAGATTTTGATTTCTATGGAAATCGACTCCGTACCTCTTTACGTCATTCACTATTTAACTCAAATAAACCTTTATAAGCATAATTAAACATCACACTAACACCAAACTTTCACAAACAAAAAATTCACTTTTATATGAAAAATCTACGCTATTGCAAACTAACATTTTTCAGACCAACAAACATCAAATTCAGTGTTCTTAAANCATTCACTATTTAACTCAAATAAACCTTTATAAGCATAATTAAACATCACACTAACACCAAACTTTCACAAATAAAAAATTCACTTTTATATGAAAAATCTACGCTATTGTAAACTAACATTTTTCAAACCAACAAACATCAAATTCAGTGTTCTTAAACAAACCAATATCCTAACACTGAAATCTAAACATCAAAATTCAAAACATAAACATAGATAGTGTTAAAAAATAGAAAGGAAATGCAATCCAATACAACAAAATAACTATAACAAATAATACTAAACAGAAGTTCCGTGCATAAATTATGTTCAAATATCTTCTTCACTATCATCCTTCTGGATATCTCCCATACATTGGTAGTGCACATATAAGTTGTAGAAGGGTTGAAATGAAAATTCATCAGTTGAATTTTCCTCCTCAATCCAAAAATGTTTCTTGAACATGCGTACTGNTAAATTATGTTCAAATATCTTCTTCACTATCATCCTTCTGGATATCTCCCATACATTGGTAGTGCACATATATGTTGTAGAAGGGTTGAAATGAAAATTCATCAGTTGAATTTTCCTCCTCAATCCAAGAATGTTTCCTGAACATGCGTACTAAACCATCTTCAACACGCCCAGTAAGTTCAAAATGTTCCTTTAATCTCCAATCCAGATGATCCAGCATTTCAGTAATATTTCCAATCACATGCATAAGATTCTGCACCTCTTTTTCAATCTTCTTGATCTTCTTCAAAATTGCACTCGAGTTTTAGTAGGGCTAAATACGTGATGAATTCTGAGATTCTTGATCCATCAGCACATTCATATTATTTTCATCTCCCATTCCAATACAGTTACAATAAACTTCTAGATCCATCGACTTCTAAGGAAGAAGAAATTTTTTCTAACTTTCATAAGGTATTTGCGATTGACTACACAATAAAAAAATAGTGGATGGATGTCCAAGTTTAGTTGCAGGTCCATTGAAAATCAAAACCAAAATTGATTTCACAATAATAGCTCCAACATCAAGAGGTTTTCCAGTTTGAATACAGTAGTTTAGAATGACACTCTCCTTAGTTACCTTACTAATTTTCATGCTTGGAAATAATTTTGATGCACTGAAGAAGTGCTAGGCTTTTGAAGTACAATTTGTTAATGATGAGGGAAAACTTACATTTCCAGCACTTTTGGTCTCCTAATTTGCATCTTCATCCTTAAGGTAGCCGTAGAGTTCATTCAAATTATCTCTAAAATTTGCATAATGGCAGATAGAAACATACTCTATCATAAACATCTCATTTATTCATGAAGGAGTGAACTGCACAAACTTGCCTCTCATGTAGATCATTCCTTCGTCGATCCTATGAAGATTTGCATAAAATTCTCTTACTACAGGAACAACAACAGTTGTAGTAGTGTAGCAAAGTACGTCCCAGCGCCTCTGCGCAATAGTCTATTCCACTCGAGTATTCAGCGTGTTGAATCCTCGATTCACAAATCCCCTTTCTTTGATAATCCTATTCTTCACTACGACTTGATCATTTAACTTTTGCGCATCAAAACTGACGAACTTTCTCCAGTTGAAAATTTTAAACCTAGCGGAGTTTTTTGAGTGGGAAGCCATTGGATTTGAAAAGTGGTGACGCTTTCTTCATTTTCCACCCTAAAATATTTTTTGGAGTCGGTTTTTAGGAGTTATATGTAGAATAAATCACTAAAACCTCCAAAAATAACTTTTCAACACGTTTTAGTCATTTTCGGTACCGCGGCGCATCATGCGCCAGTTTTCTATAATTTGGTGCATCATGTGTCAGTTCCAAAAACTTTGCTGTTTCGATTTCAATCCATTAAATTCTTATTTTTTCCATAAGATTTGGCAAATAAAGAGGAATCTAAATATTTTATCAAATACATTGACTTCATAAAGACCTAAACATAAATATGTGAAATATTTCAAATAAAACAAACTCAAAAGCAAACTAAACAATGATAAGTATGGGTTGCCTCCCAAAAAACGCTTGATTTAATGTTGTCAGCCCGACATTCCCAGTCTTATTTTGGTTGACCCAACATTACAATTTCTTTAAAAGCTAGTCTTTGTCCATCAAAATATGAATTCAATCTGTGCCCGTTCACTTTAAATACTCTTCCAATTTTGGGGTCTTAAATATTAACTGCCCCACAGGGATAGACTTTTATAACTTTGAATGGCGCTTTCCACCTAGACTTCAATTTTCCATGAAATAATTTCAATCTTATATTATATCATAAAAGTTCATGTCTAGGTTCATATTCTCTTTTTTTTTATATTCCAATCATGTCATTCTTTCATCTTTTCCTTACAAATCCTAATATTATCATAAGATTCATTCCTAATTTCCTCAAGCTCATTTATTTACAATAGTTTTTTCTCACTAGTATCTTTCAAATTGAAATTCATTTCTTTTACCGCCCAATAAGCTTTATGCTCTAATTCAACTGGCAAGTGACAAGTTTTCCCAAAAATTAATCTATATGGGGACATTTTTATAGGTGTCTTATAGGATGTTCTGTATGTTCATAATGCAGTATTTAATCTTATATACCAATCCATTTTATTAGGATTAACACTCTTTTCCAAAATTCTCTTAATTTCATCATTAGATACTTTTGTTAAACCAATAGTCTGAGATGATAAGAAGTTGCAATTTTATGCAGTATATTATATTTTTTCACTAATTTTGCAATTATTACATTTCTAAAATGAGATCCACCATCGGTAATGATTACTCTTGGCATTCCATATCCTGTAAAAATTTTTTTCATTAAAAATTTTGAAACACTCCTAGTATCACATCGAGGTAAAGTGATTGCTTCAATCCATTCTGAAAAATAATTCACTGCAATCAATAGATAAATATTTTCAAATGAAGGTATAAATGGTCTCATAAAATCTAATTCCCATGAATCAAAAATTTTAATTTCCAAATTAAAATTTAGAGGCATTTTATTTCTTTTCAAAATATTACCTACTCTCTGACACCAATCNATATGTCATTTGATCCGAGAGACATATCCCTTCATAAAAGAATCTTTCGAAGTATTTATATGCATTGAATTAATCCGATAGGGTGTAGAACAAGTGTCCCTTTGGAAATTCACACAAAATTCATCTCGATCTGCCTTAATTTGCAAAAAGTCATCTCTAGCGCATCATGCGTCGATCTGACGAATCATGCGCTAGTTCTCTATTAAATGACGCATCATGAGCTGATCTGGCGCATTATACGTTGAATCCCAAAATTTGTTATTTTGGCTCCAAATACCTAAAAATTATAATACCTGCAAAAAAAATATAAAAATACCCTTCTTTAAAGTGCAATATCACTAAAAATAAGCATAAAATATGTACTTAAAACAGTATATTACTTTTGTGCATCAAAATCCCCCAAACTTAAATGTTACTTGTCCTCATATGACACTTTTATTACATAAAAGCATGTGACAAAGGATAGAGATTAACTTATAACTTCTATACTTTAGTTTGATAAATAAAATAACAAAATTTAAGAAAACCCTTTAATAACTTTCATTCAAACTCTAGTTTAGGAATACTCATAAATCAAATTTAAGATTTCTGAATCACTATTTATGTCAAGAAAAATTGCAATCTGTCATATTAAGAATATTTAGAACATTCATATAAAAAAGAACTTCATGAAAACTTTACTTGGAATGCTACTAATACTCCAATATAAGTTTAGAAAATGTAATAAAGCTTCTTCCTTAAATTGATTCAAGTGAAGCCAATTTTTTATTAGGCATATCCTCAAGCTTCTCCTCACTTATTTTTCTTTTCTTTTTTTTTTTCATTTTCTTTTGTCTTTTCTTCTATTTTCTTCTTTTCTTTCAGGATCCTTTCAATCCTTTCTTTTCTATTTCTTTTTCTAAGTGAGAATTACTATATTTGGATAGCCTTTAATGATTTTAAACTTCACTATCCTCTTCTTAAAGTTTAAACTCTATATTTTTCTTCCTTTATAAATTCATATTAGTTTATGATCTTTCATAAATTCTCATTCTTTTCTTATTACATGAAACTATAAAATTCTTAACACTTCAAAAATACAATTTTCTTTACTTTAAATAGAAAAATGTAGTCTTATCCTATCATACCAAATATCTTTAACTTTAGAATTGACCTTTATTAATATAAACTTTTTACCTAAATTTACCACAATATCTATAAACAAAAGTATAGTCATTTAAAGATAAATTTTTATATATAAGGCCGTGTTAAATTAATTTTTTAAAAATATAATTAATTGAGGACAAATAAAATTTAGTTTACTTCTTTTTAAAAGAAATTATTCTTTCCCCCAAACTTAAGTTTTTAAGTGATTTTAAAAATATTTTTAGTATAAAATTTAGTAGGTGAAAGAAAATAATAAATGCCTAAAAATAAAAACCAACCTGTAGAGGATTTCTGACAATGAAACTGGTCTCTGATATACTACTGGTACTAACTGTAAAACTGCATACAGGCTTTAAAGCATTGAATAAAATATAATATATTCTAATGAACTTTTTGAGAATTAAAAATAGAAAATATAAAAACTTTAAAAAACAAACCTGGAAAAACTAAAAATAAAGAAAAAGTGAAAGTCTACAGTTATTATTACAGATTCAGTTCACAACACAAGATAAAAGTTTGTACTACAACAGGTTCCAAATAAAAGTACATCACAATACACTCACAAATAACAAACAAACATCAAAATGAACTAAACTAAACTCATAAAATCAATTCTCATCTCTTTCTTCTTCTTCTTCTTCTTCTTCTTCTTCTTCTTATTCTTCTCTTTCTTCTTCTTCATGATCATGAACAAGAGCATAGGGAGTGAAACAGGGGCATATAGGAAAGTCCACATTAGGTTCACCCCTAAGATGTCTTACAATAGCATTTTTGAAATCAATATCATGTTGAACTCTCTTTTTCTGATATTCATCATTATAAGCATTTCTTGCTCCTATCCCTCCCAACTAAGTTTGAATATTAAATATGTTCATTTGTTGAATCATCAATTGGTCCATATTACTTTTAGGTGATGCAGATCGAGAAGTAAACACCCCTACAATAGATGTAAAGGGCATATCCCATCTTCCACTTATATATTCAATAAATGATTCTACTCTCTAAAACATATGCCTCCCAATCGAATTCTGTGGTTGTAATCTTTCCTTATTTCTATAAGGTTCTACTCCTGATTGTTCACATAGATTGAAAATCAGGGCAGTGTATCCCAAACCATCAATAGTAGAACTACCTGTTATACTTCAAGCATGTTTAACTATAAGTGCACCAAAATCTATTACTTTCATGTTCTGAATGTAATAGTTTAGTACAAATCTGTCTTTTGTAACATTAACCAAATGATTTGTTGGCAATAGTCTGGTAGAAATGAAGTGGTGTCACACTTTTGACTGAATAGTCATCTTGGAAGTCGGGAAGTTAACTATCTTGTTATTCTTAATCTTCCACTCCCCTCTTCCATCAGTAAAAAAATGCAATCACTTCATCCAGTGAGGAATCAGTCATCACAAATGTAGCATATTTATTAGAAAAAACACCCCTCAGGTTTGCATCTAACTCCCGAACCATTAACAGGAAATTGCATAAAAAGTATTGATCCAATCAGCAATAAATTCAACTTGTTTACCTCTAACCAAAATGTAATCTACATTAGTAAACCCCAGGTTTGCATAAAACTCTCGACCATTGGGACAATTGCTACAGTAGTGAAGTAACAGAACCTTTCCCAGTTTCTGGCGAGAATCAGTCTCTCGATCTCACCACCTGGGTTTGCAAATGCCCGTTCTTAGATCATTCTTTATGTCTCTATTTGGGTATTATAATTGTGCTGGGCCTTGGAGCTAACAAATCTTCATGCATCAAAATCTTTGGACAACCTTCCTCTCTTAACTCAGGGAGCCATTTGAAAGTTCTACAAAAATCCAAATAAATCTAAATAATTTGCTAAATCAAAAATCTAACTCCTCAAGCAAGATTATTTGGTAATAAACTTTTTACCATTAGTTTTCTTTCATCAAAAATCCCAAATTTTGGATCTCCCAACTCCATGGTGAAAATAAAAAATTTCTAAGATAAAGTGAAGTTCTTACTAAGCGNTGAATGTAATAGTTTAGTACAAATCTGTCTTTTGTAACATTAACCAAATGATTTGTTGGCAATAGTCTGGTAAAAATGAAGTGGTGTCACACTTTTGTCTGAATAGTCATCTTGGAAGTCGAGAAGTTAACTATCTTGTTATTCTTAATCTTCCACTCCCCTCTTCCATCAGTAAAAAAATTCAATCACTTCATCCAGTGATGAATCCGTCATCACAAATGTAGCATATTTATCAGAAAATACACCCCTCGGGTTTGCATCTAACTCCCGAACCATTAACAGGAAATTGCATAAAAAGTATTGATCCAATCAGCAATAAATTCAACTTGTTTACCTCTAACCAAAATGTGATCTACATTAGTAAACCCCAGGTTTGCATAAGACTCTCGAACCATCGGGACAATTGCTACAGTAGTGAAGTAGCAGAACCTTTCTTAGTTTCTGGCGAGAATCAGTCTCTCGATCTCACCACCTGGGTTTGCAAATGCTCGTTCTTAGATCATTCTTTATGTCTCTATTTGGGTATTGTAACTGTGTTGGGCTTTGGAGCTAACAAATCTTTNTTTCCTCCTCAATCCAAGAATGTTTCCTGAACATGCGTACTAAACCATCTTCAACACGCCCAGTAAGTTCAAAATGTTCCTTTAATCTCCAATCCAGATGATCCAGCATTTCAGTAATATTTCCAATCACATGCATAAGATACTGCACCTCTTTTTCAATCTTCTTGATCTTCTTCAAAATTGCACTCGAGTTGTAGTAGGGCTAAATAGGTGATGAATTCTGAGATTCTTGATCCATCAGCACATTCACATTATTTTCATCTCCCATTCCAATACAGTTGCAATAGACTTCTGGATCCATTGACTTCTAAGGAAGAACCAATTTTTTCTAACTTTCATAAGGTATTTGCGATTGACTACACAATAAAAAAATAGTGGATGGATGTCCAAGTTTAGTTGCAGGTCCATTGACAATCAAAACCAAAATTGATTTCACAATAATAGCTCTAACATCAAGAGGTTTTCCAGTTTGAATATAGTAGTTTAGAATGACACTCTCCTTAGTTACCTTACTAATTTTCATGCTAGGAAATAATTTTGATGCACTGAAGAAGTGCTAGGCTTTTGAAGTACAATTTGATAATGATGAGGGAAAAATTACATTTCCAGCACTTTTGGTCTCCTAATTTGCATCTTCATCCTTAAGGTAGCCGTAGAGTTCATTCATATTATCTCTAAAATTTGCATAATGGCAGATAGACACATACTCTATCATAAACATCTCATTTATTCATGAAGGAGTGAACTGCACAAACTTGCCTCTCATGTAGATCATTCCTTGGTCGATCTTATGAAGATTTGCATAAAATTCTTTTACTACAGGAACAACAACAGTTGCGGTAGTGTAGCAAAGTACTTCCCAGCGCCTCTGCGCAATAGTCTATTCCACTCGAGTATTCAGCGTGTGGAATCCTCGATTCACAAATCCCCTTTCTTTGATAAGCCTCTTCTTCACTACGACTTGATCATTTAACTTTTGCGCATCAAAACTGATGAACTTTCTCCAGTTGAAAATTTCAAACCTAGCGGAGTTTTTTGAGTGGGAAGCCATTGGATTTGAAAATTGGTGACGCTTTCTTCATTTTGCACCCTAAAATATTTTTTGGAGTCGGATTTTAGGAGTTATATGTAGAATAAATCACTAAAACCGCCAAAAATCACTTTTTAACACGTTTTAGTCATTTTCGGTACCGCGGTGCATCATGCGCAAGCTTTCTATAATTTGGTGCATCATGTGCCAGTTCCAAAAACTTTGCTTTTTCGATTTCAATCCATTAAATTCTCATTTTTTCCATAAGATTTGGCAACTAAAGAGGTTTCTAAATATTTTATCAAATACATTGACTTCATAAAGACCTAAACATAAATATATGTGAAATATTTCAAATAAAACAAACTCAAAAGCAAACTAAACAATGATAAATATGGGTTGCCTCCCAAAAAGCGCTTGATTTAATGTCGTCAGCCCGACATTCCCAGTCTTATTTTGGTTGACCCAACATTACAGTTTCCTTAAAAGCTAGTCTTTGTCCATCAAAATATGATTTCAATCTGTGCCCGTTCACTTTAAATACTCTTCCAATTTTGGGGTCTTAAATATTAACTGCCCCACAGGGATAGACTTTTATAACTTTGAATGGCGCTTTCCACCTAGACTTCAATTTTCCATGAAATAATTTCAATCTTATATTATATCATAAAAGTTCATGTACAGGTTCATATTCTCTTTTTTTTATATTCTAATCATGTCATTCTTTCATCTTTTCCTTACAAATCCTAGCATTATCGTAAGATTCATTCCTAATTTCCTCAAGCTCATTCAATTACAATAATCTTTTATCACCAGTATCTTTCAAATTGAAATTCATTTCCTTTACCGCCCAATAAGCTTTATGCTCTAATTCAACTGGCAAGTGACAAGTTTTCCCAAAAATTAATCTATATGGGGACATTTTTATAGGTGTCTTATAGGATGTTCTGTATGTTCATAATGCAGTATTTCATCTTATAGACCAATCCATTTTATTAGGATTAACACTCTTTTCCAAAATTCTCTTAATTTCACCATTAGATACTTTTGTTAAACCACTAGTCTAGGGATGATAAGCAGTTACAATTTTATGCAGTATATTATATTTTTTCACTAATTTTGTAATTATTGCATTTCTAAAATGAGATCCGCCATCGGTAATGATTACTCTTGGCATTCCATATCCTGTAAAAATTTTTTTCATTAAAAATTTTGAAACACTCCCAGTATCACATCGAGGTAAAGTGATTGCTTCAATCCATTTTGAAAAATAATCCACTGCAATCAATAGATAAATATTTTCCAATGAAGGTATAAATGGTCCCATAAAATCTAATCCCCATGCATCAAAAATTTTAATTTCCAAATTAAAATTTAAAGGCATTTCATTTCTTTTTAAAATATTACCTACTC
>JXCR01073698.1:41824-146559 GCA_002079205.1 Phalaenopsis hybrid cultivar | reverse complement strand
ATATATATAGAGTAGGCCAATAAAATTTAGATTATAAAATTTTATGAACAGTTCTATCATTCCCAAAAGGATCTCAAAATTCAAAATCATGACTTTTCTGAATAATTTCCTGAATTTCTCTATAAGGCACACATCGTCTCAATACTAAGTCTTTGCATTATTTTTATAAATAAGGGTCATCCCAAAAATATGATTTTGCATCATAAGTGAATTTCTTTTCTTACTATTTTCTCTGCCCATGGAGGAAAATATCACTAACAATAAAATTTACAATATCAGCATACCACAGGATTTCCCATGCTTTTACAGCATAAAGTTGTTCATCAGGATAAGTTTCATTAATTTCTCTTTACAAATTAAGTATTTCTTCTTTCTCTAGCCTAGATAAATGATCAACAATTTAATTATAAACCTCTTTCCTATCAACTATTACAAAATCAAACTTTTGCATAAGAATTATCCATCTAATTAATCTTAGTTTAGCATCCTTCTATTGCATTAAATATTTAATAGTCGAATGGTCAACATGCACAACACATTTAGCTCCAATCAGATATGACCTAAACTTATCAAAAGCATACACAATAGCTAATAATTCTCTTTCAATTGTTGTGTAATTAATCTGAGGATCATTAAGAGTCCTACTAGCATAGTATATAACTTTAAAAATCTTATCATATCTCTACCCTAAAATAACTCCAATTGCATAATCACTTGCATCACACATTAATTCAAAAGGTTTCTCCCAATCAGGTGAAATAATTATAGGAGCAGTGATCAATATTTCCTTGAAAGTTTCAAATGCTTTAAGGTAAACTTGATTAAAGTTAAATTTTCTATCTTTTTCCAAAAGTTAGCATAAAGGTTTAGTAATTTTTGAAAAGTCTATAATACATCTCCTGTAAAATCTAACATGTCCTAAAAGCTCCTAACTCCTCTTACAGTAGTAGGTGCAAGTATGTTTGAAATAACCTGTATTTTTGCAGGATCTACTTCCATTAAATTTTCTTAAATTTTATGCCCAAGAACAATTCCTCCTACAACCATAAATTAACATTTTTCCCAATTCAATACGAGATTAGTCTTTTCACTGCTTTCCAAAACTTTCTCTAAGTGATTTGGACATATTTCAAATGAAATTCCAAATACAGAAAAATCGTCCATAAAGACTTCAATCCCTTTTTGAATCAAATCACTGAAAATTATCATCATACATCTTTGAAATGTTGCAGGTGCATTACATAATCCATAGGACATTCACCGAAATGCAAAAGTTCCATAAGGACTAGTAAATGTAGTTTTCTCTTGATCCTCTACAGCAATAGGTATTTAGTGATAATCGTTATATCTATCTAGAAAATAGAAATATTTATGCCCATCCAATCTATCCAACATCTGGTCCAAAAATGGTAAAAGGAAATGATCCTTCCTCGTAGCAGAATTTAATTTTCTATAATCTATGCAGATTCTCCAACAAGTGACTTGTCTTGTTGATATTAATTCGTTATGCTCATTTATCACTACAGTCACACCTGCTTTCTTTAAAACACAGTGAATTGGACTTACCCAAGCACTGTTTGAAATAACATATATAATTCTAGCATCTAATCATTTTAAAATCTCTTTCTTCACAACTTTTTTCATTATAGGGTTTAATCTCCATTTAGGATCAGTTCTTTGTTCATGTTGATCTTCTAATAGGATTCTATGCATTAAAATTGAATGGTTGATTCATTTAATATCAGTTAATGTCCATCCAAAATCTTTCTTATATCTTTTTAAAGTTTCTAACAACTGTTGTTCTTTTGTTTTAGTTAATTCTGAGGTAATGTAGATAAATCTCCTAAGAATGCATACCTCAAATGTGTAGGAAGTATTTTCAGTTCTAGTTCAAGAGGTTTCTTAATAGATGAAATCAAATTATTATTATTTTTTGTAGGATCTAACATTTCATATTTTTCCTGAACATAATCCAAATCCTCTTTACTTACTTCCATAAATTCATCTTGAATTTTATCCTCATCTTGATATTCCATATATTCCTTTTCAAATTCTCTTTCAAAAGTCTTCTTAAATTATTCATGTCTTCAATATTGTTAATATCCATTCTAAAGAATTCAATCTCTTGCTCTTTTATAGTTTATATCATTGATTTTTCAACATTAAATGTAACCTCTTGATCACTAACTCTCATAGTTGGTTCTCCTTTCTTCACATCTACCAAAGTTCTTCCAGTAGCTAGAAATGGTCCTCCTAAAATGATAGGAATTTCTTTATCTTCCTTCATATCTAATACGATAAAGTTCATAGGAAATATAAATTTATCAACTTTTACAAAACATCTTCTATATCTCCTTTAAAATAGGTAATCAAACAATCAACTAACTAAAGAGTTACAGTTGCAAGTGAAATATCTCCTAAGCCCAACCTTCTCAATATTGATAATGACATAAGATTAATACTTGCTCTTAAACACGTAAAGCTTTTCCAAAAAAATTTTTTGCCAATAGCACAAGGGATTGTAAAACTTCCATGATATTTAAGTTTTTTAGGAAGGTTTTTTTGAATTATAGCGCTACACTCTTCGTTGAGTGAAACAGTCTCATTATCTACAAATATCTTTTTTTTTATTAAGTATATCCTTCATGAAATTCACATAGCTTGGCATTTGTTCCAAAGCTTCAACAAATGGAATGCTTATCATTAATTTCCTCAAAATTTTCAAAATTGATTATCTTTATGTTTCTGCTTCAATGTTTGAGGAAATGGAGGTGGTGGTTTTTCTATTGTGATTTTCATTGGTTTAATAGGACTTTCTGCTTCAAAATAAAAATCTTCACCAGTTTTTTTATTTTCCACCTCATCTTTTTCAACTTTAACTGAACTCTATTTTCTAATTCTTTTCCACTTCTTAGTTGATTAGCTTTAATTTGCTCTTTGTTCTGATCTGTAGGATTTACTTCAACATTACTAGGCAATGCTCTTAGAGGTACATTGCTAAGTGCAGTAGCAATACATCCCATTTGATTTTCCATGCTTCTGATTGCAGCTCCTTGACTTTGTAATTGACTGCACATTTGTAATATCAATTATTCCATTGATAGCCTTTTATCTTTGCAAATTATTAAATCCTGTGGGCTAATAAGGTTTATAAGCTTGATTCCTGATACACCTAAAATATATAGTGTTTTTAGACACATTTTCTTACATATTTTTGAGATATTTCACTTGAATGAAAGATTTTTTTGTGTTTTTCTTTCAGGTACAAGTAAAAAGGTAAAAAATGCTTAAAGAAGTGAAAGAGGATCAAATTTGGAGCAAAAAGGTGAAAATCATGCTAAAGTGTTTTGCCTCCTAAGCGTCAGATCTGACACTTAAGTGCCGGTGAAACTGAGAAGGCCACGCCTAGGCGCCAGAGGCCCCGCGCTTATGCGCCAGAGGAATTTATTTGACGGTTTTCTTCAGTTGGCCAAATTTTGAAGAGCTATTTGAGACACCTATTGGCTTAAGAGGGTGGTTATGACTACTAAGAATGAAAATATTATTAAAAGACTTGTGAAAGGAGGCATCCTGTGGAGGATTCATCGAATGTGGACACATTTTGAAGAGTTTTCAAGCCACCTTTTGGATATTTATAAAAGAAGGAACTTGAGACATTTGAAGGGGGTTCTTGAAAGTTCCGAAAAGATTTAGAAGAAGAGGAGTTCTAAGGAGTTTGGAGAGATAGTTTTGGAGAGATTTTCAAGCACCACAAAATTTTACTTTATTCTTTTTTTTTAGTTTATTTTGAGAGTGTTGTAAAAGAGAAGATATTCAAAGGAACTTCAAGAGTTTGGTGGAGGATTTGAGATAAGTTTTTATCTTTTGTTTTAAACTACTTTTGGTTTTAATCGAGACTTCTTTTTAGTTTGACCAACATTTCTACTTTTAAACTAAAGTGTGTTTTTTTTTCTCCATGGATTCTGAGTAGTTTTATTTATTTTTTTCTTTAAAATGATAAGTAATTAAGGAGTTGAATGGAAGTTGTGGAGAGTTTTGATCTTTAATATTGGAAGAAGTTGTGATGATTTAAATCTATGAACTTCATTTACTTCTTGATTTGGCCTATCCAAATGTTAAAATTTATTTTAAGAATATGTAAGAACCGTGTTGTTATTGTCTTAGTCAACAACTGGAAAGAATCACATGAGGTTGTATGAATGAGAATGTAATTCATATGATTTAGTGCAAATAAATAGGAAAATAATCATTGAAGGGTGTAGAGTTAGAGGACTTTAAAGTGACAGGTTAAAGCCCACAACTTGGTTTATTGTTTTAGGTTCTGATACGAGATGTTAAAACCAACGTGAAGGGATTCGAGGGAACTCTAGAGTGAGAGCTGGTATCTTCCCTACCTAGCCGGTCTTCAAAACTATTCAAAATTTAAATTAACCAATGTTCTTTATATAATCTTCAATAAGGGCAAATAATATAGTTGCTCCTGTTTAATACAACACAATTTACATACTTCGACAACAGAATTCTTATACTTATTACTGATTCATTATAAGGAGAAAGATATTTTTCTAATTTAATGTTTTTCATTTCCATAAACTCAAGTAATCTTTTTAAATTGTTATTGTTACGTCAAAATATCAAAAATACCAAAAAGTTTTAAATTTTAATACTGCGAAAATATTTTTTTTTAAGTAATTGTCTATTTAAAATAGAAAGTTTGTTGTTCAATAGTGCATATTGTGTATTTCCTCATGGGTTTGATATTCAGGTCTTAATCAAAAAGTCTTATATTACTTGATAATTATTCACATACTTGCGTAGTATCACAATATAAATATAGATTAAAAAAGTTAAATTCTTATTTTGGTCAGGATCAAGTTTTTGGTTCTGTTGCAAAGTAAGGAAACATATGTGAAATAATCATCAAAGACATTGTTATACTGTTGCATATAAGCAGTTTCGGGATCATGTTTTTGGCATTGTTGTCAAGGAAAACAAAAATTAGTTGATTTAAAAACAAAATTCTATTTTTATAAAGTCTTATTTAAATTTTAACAATTATTGTAATTTATTTTTATTTCTAGTTAGTGTATGCATAGTTCAAATTTTGAATGATTAGTGCCCTACAATTCTGAATTAGAAAAAACTTTTAAGAAAATTAGAAAGACCAAAAAAATCAGAAATCTTGAAAAATCTAAAAAACTATAGAAATGACAAAACAAAACAATTAAAATGCTGAAATTCATCAAGAGTTTAGACCTTTAAGAGATTATGTCTGTAGTGGCTAATTCATTTGAGCTTAAACACGCTATTATACAAATGGTATCAAATAATCAATTCGGGGGATCACCAACTGAAGATCCAAATTTACCCCTTAACAATTTTCTAGAATTATGCGCTACATTTAAATATGATGATGTATCAAATGATGCCATAAGACTTAGGTTATTTCCTTTGTCACTGACGGATAAAGCTAAGATGTGGTTGAACTTGTTAGGACTTGTATCTATTAGAACTTCGGGTGATTTAGCATACAAAATTCCTTGCTAAATATTTTCCACCATAAAAAAATGTGAAGTTTAGAAATGATATTACATCTTTTAATGAGTTTGACGGGGAATCTATTATGAAGCATGGGAATGATTTAAAGAACTCTTAAGAAAGTGTCCACACCATGCTATACTAGATTGGTTAATAATTCAAACTTTTTGTAATGGATTAGTTGGATCTCTTAAATCTATTATTGATGCTGCTGGTGGTTGTTCATTGATGTCAAAATCATTTCATCACGCTTATGCCTTAATTGAACCATCACTGTTGGTGGTTCATTGATGTCAAAACCATTTCATGATGCTTATGCTTTAATTGAAAAGATGGCTACCAATAATTTTCAATGGACTTCTGAGAGGGTGAATCCATAGAAAATAACCCATTTCATGAATCTGATGCATTTACTATGTTAGCAAATCAAGTTGCTGCAATTTTAAGGAAGTTAAATCATGAAACTAATGCATTTACTATGTTAGCAAATCAAGTTGCTGCAATTTCAAGGAAGTTAGGCCCATGAATCTGATGCATTTACTATGTTAGAAAATCAAGTTGCTGCAATTTCAAGGAAGTTAGAACAATTTGGAATGAATTTTTCTTAATCAATTTCCATGATTGAAGAGAATTCATTAGGCTAAATTTAGATTCTCAAGCATCATTAGAAACTTTGAATGTCATTAATAATAAGCAGAATAACCCATATTCAAATTATTATAACCTAGGTTGGAAAAACCATCCCAAATTTAATTGGAATAACACTACGGGTGATAATAATCAGCAATGGGGGAAAAATCGAGTAAACACATTGGGAAACTGGAAAAAACAAGGAAATAATAATTATAGATCTTTTTAACCTCCAAGATTAAACAGTATTACACAATTTAAGGAGAAGAAGTGGTTTATAGAAGAAGTGGTGTTATAAATGGAAAATTAGTTACAAAGTAAAAGCCGTTCAACTTAGAAGCGAAAGAGAGGTACAAAGTAGAAATATTGAGAATCTACTTGGATAAACCACAAATTCATTAAGTAATAGATCCCAAGGAACACTTCCTAGTAACACTGAAATAAATTTGAAATACTAAAATAAAGACCAAGTAAAAGCCATTCAACTTAGAAGCGAAAGAGAGGTTGAATGTAGGATTCAAAAAGAAACTGAAGTAGAGAGAGAAGAAATTAAAGAATTAAAAGAGGACACTCCAAAAGATTCTGAACGACCTATTTCTCCACTTAAATCTAACTTAGAAAAACCACAAACTCAATTCCCTCAGAGATTTCATCAGTAGAAGTTGGATAAGCAATTTTAAAAATTTTTAGAGATTTTTAAGAAGCTTACAATTAATATTCCATTTGCTGAAGCCTTAGAACAGATGCCAAGTTATGTAAATTTAATGAAGGATATTCTCAATAGGAAAAGGAAGTTTGAAGATAATGAGACTATTGAACTTAGTAAGGAGTGCAGTGCTATAATTCAGAAGAAGCTTCTTGAAAAGCTTAATGATCTTGGTAGCTTTACAATTCCATGTGCTATAAGAGGCAGATTTTATGGGAAAGCTTTATGTGATTTATGTGCAAGCATTAACCTTATGCCATTATCAATATTAAAAAGATTTGGAATTAGGAGAAAAAACCCCTACTACTGTAACTCGACAGTTAGCAGATCGTTCAATAACATACCCTAAAATAGTTATATCAATTTATCTTTCCTATCAATTTCATTGTGCCAGATATAGAGGAAGATAAGGAGATACCTATCTTTTTGGGGAGAACTTCTCTAGCCACAGGAAGAGCAATGATAGATGTGCAAAAAGGGGAATTAACAATGTGCGTCAATGATTAAATTATTACTTTTAACATTTCAAGATCAATGAAATATCCTGCAAAAGGTAAAGATAATGAATGTTATAAAATAGATTTTATAAGATATCCGAGTGAATGTCATTCAAAACTAGTTATAAAGAAAATTCTGAAGAAAAAGATTTAGAACATGAGCAAGAAGAGGAATTAGATCAATGTGAAAATATATTTAAGGAAGATTCAAACTATGTTCGAGAAAGTTTTGAATTCTGGACACTATAGAAAAAGATAAATCATTTTGTCCATCAATTGAAAAACCTCCATAACTTGAGTTGAAGTTGCTTCTTGATCACTTAAAATAAGCCTGTTTAGGAGATTCCTCTACTTTACCAGTTAGAATTTCCTCAAAGTTAACAATGGAGGAAGAAGATAAATTAATGAAAATATTGAAAAATTTTAAGAAAGCCTTTGAAATGAAAATTCCTGATATTAAAGGAATCAGTCCTTCAATTTGTATGCATAGAATTCATATGGAAGAGAACTGCAAACTCAGGGCTGATCCTCAAAGGAGATTGAATCCTGTTATGAAAGAAGTTGTTAAGAAAGAAATTTTGAAGTGGTTAGATGCTCGAATTATCTACCCTATTTCAGATACTGCATGAGTTAGTCCAATTCATTGTGTTCCTAAGAAAGGAGGAGTTGTGACTGTAAATGAATATAATGAGCTAATACCTACTAGACAAGTTGTAGGTGGTGAATATGCATTGATTATAAAAAAATTAAATCTTGCCATTAGGAAAGATCATTTTCCAATCTAGATCAAATGCTGGATAGACTAGCTGGGCATAAATACTTTTATTTTTTGGATGGATATACTGGTTATCACCAAATACAAATATCTCCTGAGGATCAAGAGTGGGCATAAATACTTTTATTTTCTGGATGGATATACCAGTTATCACCAAATTCAAATATCTCAGGCATAAATACTTTTATTTTCTGGATGGATATACTGGTTATCACCAAATACAAATAACTCCTGAGGATTAAGAGAATACAATTTTTACTAGTTCATATGGTACTTTTGCTTTTATAAGAATGCTCTTTGTTTTATGTAATTCCCCTACTACATTTCAAAAATGTATGATGGCAATTTCTAGTGATTTAATTGAAAAAGGCATTGAAGTATTTATGGATGATTTTTTCAGTGTTTGGAACTTCATTTCACTTATGTTTAAAACATTTATCAAAATTTCTTAAGCGCTATGAAGAAACAAATTTAGTCCTTAATTAGGAAAAATGACAATTTATGGTAGTAGGAGAAATTGTATTAGGACATAAAATATCAAAAAATGGTATGAAAGTAGATCCTCCTAAAATTCAAGTGATTGCTAATTTGCCTTATCCAACAAATGTGAGGGAAATTAGGAGTTTTTTAAGACATTTTGGATTCTACAGGCGATATATTAAAGACTTTTCAAAAATTGCTAAGCCTTTATGTCATTTATTGGAGAAAGATACAATTTTTAATTTTGATTAAGAGTGCCTAAAAGCTTTAGGCTATTAAAAGAAAAATTAATCACTGCACCAATTATAGTTTCACCATATTGGAGAAAACTTTTTGAATTAATGTGTGCGCTATTGATTATGCTATTAGAGCTGTTTTAGGACAACATTATAATAAAATTTTCAAAGTAATTTACTATGCTAGTAAAACTCTTAATGAAACTCAAATTAATTATACAACAACTGAAAAATAATTATTAGAAATAGTATATGACTTTGATAAATTTAGATTATATTTAATTGAGACTCAGTGTTTAGTGCATACAGATCATTCTACTATTAAGTATCTAATGAAAAAGAAGGATGCTTAACCTAGACTTATTAGATAGATTCTTCTTTTACAAGAATTTGATTTTTAAATAGTAGGCCGAAACAAAATTGAAAATCAAATTGCTGATCATTTGTCAAAGTAACCACTCTATTTTGTTAATGAAATTAATGAACATTTTCTAGATGAAAAATTGTTCAAGGTTAATGAGTGGTGTGTTCCGTAGTATGCCAACATTGTGAACTTTCTTGTTAGTGATATTATACCCTATGGAATGACATACCAACAGAAGAGAAGATTTCTGAAGCTAAGACTTATTTTTGAGATGACCCATTTTTATATAAACAAGGAAAGGATCTGATTATTTTAAGATGTGTACACTTAGAAGAATCTTATGAAATTATCCAAAAATATCATAATTTTGATTTTGGGGGACATTTTGGTGTTGATAAAGCAGCATACAAAATTTTACAATCTCGATTCTATTGGCCTACTATTTTTAGAGATGTTAATACTTCTATCAAAACTTATGATAGATATCATCAAGTAGGTTATAATTCTAAAGGAAATGAGATGCCCCTCAATTATATACTAGAAGTTGAAATATTTAATGTTTAGGGATTAGATTTCATCATACCATTTATACCATCTTTCGGTAATTTATATATTTTGTTAGTAGTGGACTATGTATCCAAATGAATAGAAGTTGTTGCTTTACCTAGATGTGATTCTCAAAGTGTTGTAAAATTTTTGAAAATGAACATATTTTGTAGATTTGGGATGCCAAGAGTAATCATAACTGATGGGGGAAGTCATTTCAGAAATGCCGTAATGGAGAAGTTATTAAAGAAATATCATATAAACCATAGAATTGATACTACTTATCATCCTCAGAGAAGTGGTTTGGTTGAATTATCCAATTGGTAAATTAAAATAATTATGAAAATATCTGTGAATCCA
Organism: Phalaenopsis hybrid cultivar; assembly: GCA_002079205.1. NCBI lineage: Eukaryota > Viridiplantae > Streptophyta > Magnoliopsida > Asparagales > Orchidaceae > Phalaenopsis > Phalaenopsis hybrid cultivar. The sequence goes on along the minus strand of JXCR01073698.1, from coordinate 136,427 downwards.
ACAAAAATGGATTGGTCAGTCAAACTTGACTGTGCTTTGTGGGCTTATAAGACTGCATATAAAACTCCTATAGGAATGTCCCATATTGGCTAATATTTGGGAAAGCTTATCACTCACTAGTTGAACTTGAACATAAAGCATATTACGCAATTAAAGAGTTCAATTATAATTTTAAAAGTGCTGGTGAGAAAAGGTTATTGCAACTAATTGAGCTTGGAGAGATAAGGAATGAATCTTATGAAAGTGCTAAGATTTACAAATAAAAAATAAAAATGTGGCATGATCAAAGGATTCTTACTAAAAACTTCCAGCCAGGGCAACAAGTTTTACTATGTAATGCAAGGTTAAGATTATTCCCAGATAAACTTAAGTTCAGGTGGATTGGCCCATTTGTTGTGATGAAAGTTTAACCTTATAAAGCTATGGATATTAAAGACCCTAAGACCTAAGACTGATAAAGTGTTTAAAGTGAATGATTATGGACTGAAAACTTATTTTATAGGGGATCAATATAAATTTAATGAAGAAATGATGTTGGGTCAACCAGAATAAGCACTGATTACATTGGGCTGACGACGTAAAACCAAGCGCTTTGTGGGAGGCAACCCATAGTTATCAGTGTGTTTTGCTTTGATTGTCATTTTTGTGTGATTAAGTAAAATTAGGGTAGTATTTTTGAGCTATTATTTGTTAGTATTGATTTTAAGACTTTATTTAGTAACCTAGATTTGTTAGAATGTGAATTTTGACGTTAGGCTGACTGATGCAAAAATGTGCACTGGCGCTTAAGCGCCAAGATTCGGCGCTTAAGCGCGGTAGTTAAAAAACATGTTCAAAATTAATATTTTTAGAAAGTTTAACCGCTAATTAGTTTGTAAAAACGTGCCAAGGCAGTTCCTAGACATGCGTGGAAGTTATTTGAGGGATTTAGGCCTATAAATGGAAGGGTTTTGTGAAGGAATTTCACCCATATCCTTTTCAGCCCTAAAAATCTAAAAGAAAGAGAGATTTAGAGAAAATATCTTCTTGGGATATGGATTTAAAAAAGAATGAAGGTACCATGAGGAAGAGATTCATTAGTCAAAGTGCACAAGATATGTATAACAATTTCTTAGCCGTTAGTATTGAAGAAATATCANACATCGTTTCAATACTAAGTCTTTGCATTATTTTTATAAATAAGGGTCATCCCAAAAATATGATTTTGCATCTTAAGTGAATTTCTTTCTTACTATTTTCTCAGCCCATGGAGGAAAATACCACTAACAATAAAATTTACAATATCAGCATACCACAGTATTTCCCATCCTTTTACATCATAAAGTTGTTCATCAGGATAAGTTTCATTAATTTCTCTTTCCAAATTAAGTATTTCTTCTTGCTCTAGCCTAGACAAATGATCAACAATTTAATTATAAACCTCTTTCCTATCAACTATTATAAAATTAAACTTTTGCATAAGAATTATCCATCTAATTAATCTTAGTTTAGCATCCTTCTATTGCATTAAATATTTAATAATCGAATGTTCAGTATGCACAACACATTTAGCTCCAATCAGATATGACCTAAACTTATCAAAAGCATACACAATAGCTAATAATTCTCTTTCAGTTGTGGTGTAATTAATCTGATGATCATTAAGAGTCCTACTAGCATTGTATATAACTTTAAAAATCTTATCATATCTCTACCCTAAAAAAGCTCCAATTGCATAATCACTAGCATCACACATTAATTCAGAAGGTTTCTCCCAATCAGGTGAAACAATTATAGGAGCAGTGATCAATTTTTCCTTGAAAGTTTCAAATGCTTTAAGGTAAACTTGATTAAAGTTAAATTTTCTATCTTTTTCTAGAAGTTAGCATAAAGGTTTAGTAATTTTTGAAAAGTCTTTAATACATCTCCTGTAAAATCCAGCATGTCCTAAAAGCTCCTAACTCCTCTTACAGTAGTAGGTGCAGGTATGTTTGAAATAACCTGTATTTTTTCAGGATCTACTTCCATGACATTTTCTTAAATTTTATGCCCAAGCACAATTCCTCCTACAACCATAAATTAACATTTTTCCCAATTCAATACGAGATTAGTCTTTTCACGGCTTTCCAAAACTTTCTCTAAGTGATTTGGACATATTTATCCCTTTTTTAATCAAATTACTGAAAATTATCATCATACATCTTTGAAATGTTGCAGGTGCATTACATAATCCATAGAACATTCGCCGAAATGCAAAAGTTCCATAAGGACTAGTAAATGTTGTTTTCTCTTGATCCTCTAGAGCAATAGGTATTTGGTGATAATCGTTATATCTATCTAGAAAATTGAAATATTTATGCCCATCCAATCTATCCAACATCTGGTCCAAAAAAGGTAAAAGGAAATTTAATTTTTCTATAATCTATGCAGATTCTCCAACAAGTGACTTATCTTGTTGATATTAATTCGTTATGCTCATTTATCACTACAGTCACACCTGCTTTCTTTGGAACACAATGAATTGGACTTACCCAAGCACTATTTGAAATAGCATATATTATTCTAGCATCTAATCATTTTAAAATCTCTTTCTTCACAACTTTTTTCATCATAGGGTTTAATCTCCATTGAGGATCAGTTCTTTGTTCATGTTGATCTTCTAATAAGATTCTATGCATTAAAATTGAATGGTTGATTCATTTAATATCAGTTAATGTCCATCCAAAAGCTTTCTTATATCTTTTTAAAGTTTCTAAAAACTGTTGTTCTTGTGTTTCAGTTAATTCTGAGGTAATGTAGATAAATCTCCTAAGAATGCATACTTCAAATGTGTAGGAAGTATTTTCAGTTCTAGTTCAAGAGGTTTCTTAATAGATGAAATCAAATTATTATTACTTTTTATAGGATCTAACATTTCATATTTTTCTTGAACATAATCCAAATCCTCTTTACTTACTTCCATAAAGTCATCTTGAATTTTATCCTCATCTTGATATTCCATATATTCCTTTTCAAATTCTCTTTCAAAAGTCTTCTTAAATTATTCATGGCTTCAATATTGTTAATATCCATTCTAAAGCATTCAATCTCTTGCTCTTTTATAGTTTATATCATTGATTTTACAACATCAAATGTAACCTCTTAATCACTAACTCTCATAGTTGGTTCTCCTTTCTGCACATCTACCAAAGTTCTTCCAGTGGCTAGAAATGGTCTTCCTAAAATGATAGGAATTTCTTTATCTTCCTTCATATCTAATACGATAAAGTTCATAGGAAATATAAATTTATCAACTTTTACAAAACATATTCTATATCTCCTTTAGGATAGGTAATCGAACGATCAACTAACTAAAGAGTTACAGTTGCAAGTGAAATATCTCCTAAGCCCAACCTTCTCAATATTGATAATGACATAAGATTAATACTTGCTCCTAAACACATAAAGCTTTTCCAAAAAATTGTTCGTCAATAGCACAAGGAATTGTAAAACTTCCATGATATTTAAGTTTTTTAGGAAGGTTTTTTTGAATTATAGCGCTACACTCTTCGTTGAGTGAAACTGTCTCATTATCTAAAAATTTCTTTTTTTGATTAAGTATATCCTTCATGAAATTCACATAGCTTGGCATTTATTCCAAAGCTTCAACAAATGGAATGTTTATCATTAATTTCCTCAAAATTTTGAAAATTGATTATCTTTATGTTTCTGCTTCAATCTTTGAGGAAATGGAGGTGGTGATTTTTCTATTGTGAGTTTCATTGGTTTAATAGGACTTTCTGCTTCAAAATGAAAATCTTCACCAGTTTTTTTATTTTCCAACTCATCTTTTTCAACTTCAACTGAACTCTATTTTCTAATTCTTTTCCACTTCTTAGTTGATTAGCTTTAATTTGCTCTTTGTTCTGATCTGTAGGATTTACTTCAACATTACTAGGCAATGCTCTTAGAGGTACATTGCTAAGTGCAGTAGCAATACATCCCATTTGATTTTCCATGCTTCTGATTGCAGCTCCTTGACTTTCTAATTGACTGCCCATTTATAATATCAATTCTTCCATTGATAGCCTTTTCTCTTTGCAAATTATTAAATCTTGGGGGCTAATAAGGTTTATAAGCTTGATTCCTGATACACCTAAAATATATAGTGTTTTTAGACATATTTTTTTACATATTTTTGAGATATTTCACTTGAATGAAAGATTTTTTTGTGTTTTTCTTTCAGGTACAAGTAAAAAGGTGAAAAATTCTTAGAGAAGTGAAAGAGGATCAAATTTGGAGCAAAAATGTGAAAATCATGCTAAAGTGTTTTGGCTCCTAAGCGTCAGATCTGACGCTTAAGTGCCGGTGAAACTGAGAAGGCCGCACCTAGGCGCCAGAGGCCCCGTGCTTAACCGCCAGAGGAATTTATTTGACGGTTTTCTTCAGTTGGCCAAATTTTGAAGAGCTATTTGAGGCACCTATTGGCTTAAGAGGGTGGTTATGACTACTAAGAATGAAAATATTATTAAAAGACTTATGAAAGGAGGCATCCTGTGGAGGATTCATCGAATGTGGACACATTTTGAAGAGTTTTCAAGCCACCTTTTGTATATTTATAAAAGAAGGAACTGGAGACATTTGAAGGGGGTTCTTGAAAGTTCCGAAAAGAGTTAGAAGAAGAGGAGTTCTAAGGAGTTTGGAGAGATAGTTTTGGAGAGATTTTCAAGCACCACAAAATTTTACTTTATCCTTTTTTTTAGTTTATTTTAAGATTCAGGCACCACAAAATTTACTTTTTTTCCTTTTTGTTTTTAGTTTTATTTTGAGAGTTTAAAGTGATATACAGGAGAAGAGATTCAAAGGAACTTCAAGAGTTTGGTGGAGGATTTGAGATAAGTTTTTATCTTTCGCTTTAAACTACTTTTGGTTTTAATCGAGACTTCTTTTTAGTTTGACCAAGATTTCTACTTTTAAACTAAAGTGTGTTTTTGTTTTCTCCATGGATTCTGAGTAGTTTTATTTATCTTTTTCTTTAAAATGATAAGTAATTAAAGTGTTGGATGGAAGTTGGGAGAGTTTTGATCTTTAATATTGGAAGAAGTTGTGATGATTTAAATCTATGAACTTCATTTACTTCTTGATTTGGCCTATCCAAATGTTAAAATTTATTTTGAGAATATGTCAGAACCGTGCTGGTATTGTCTTAGTCAACAACTGGAAAGAATCACATGAGGTTGTATGAATGATAATGTAATTCATATGATTTAGTGCAAATAAATAGGGAAATAATCATTGAAGGGTGTAGAGTTAGAGGACTTTAAAGTGACAAGTTAAAGCCCACAACTTGGTTTATTGTTTTAGGTTCTGATACGAGATGTTAAAACCAACGTGAAGGGATTCGAGGGAACTCTAGAGTGAGAGCTGGTATCTTCCCTACCTAGCCGGTCTTCAGAACTATTCAAACTTTAAATTAACCAATGTTCTTTATAGCATCTCCAATAAGGGTAAATAATATAGTTGCTCCTGTTTAACACAACACAATTTACATACTTCCACAACAGAATTCTTATACTTATTACTGATTCATGATAAGGAGAAAGATATTTTTTAAATTTAGTGTTTTTCATTTCCATAAACTCAAGTAATCTTTTTAGATTATTATTGTTCTGTCAAAATATCAAAAATACCAAAAAGATTTAAATTTTAATACTGCGAAAATATTTTTTTTAAGTAATTGTCTAAAATAGAAAGTTTGTTGTTCAATAGTGCATATTGTGTATTTCCTCATGGGTTTGATATTCAGGTCTTAATCAAAAAAGTCCTATATTACTTGATAATGATTCACATACTTGCGTAGTATCGCAATATAAATATAGGTTAAAAAAGTTAAATTCGTATTTTGGTCAGGATCAAGTTTTTGGTTATGTTGCAAAGTAAGAAAACATATGTGAAATAATCATCAAAGACATTGTTATACTGTTGCATATAAGCAGTTTCGGGATCATGTGTTTGGCATTGTTGTCAAGGAAAACAAAAATTAGTTGATTTAAAAACAAAATTCTACTTTTATAAAGTCTTTTTTAAATTTTAATAATTAATGTATTTTATTTTGTGTGTTTTATTTTATTTTTATTTTTAGTTAGTGTATGCATAGTTCAGATTTTGAATGACTAGTGCCCTACGATTCTGAATTAGAAAAACTTTTAAGAAAATCAGAAAAACCAAAAAAATCAGAAATCTTGAAAAATCTAAAAAAACTATAGAAATGGAAAAACAAAACAATTAAAATGCTGAAATTCATCAAGAGTTTAGACCTTTAAGAGATTATGTGTGTAGTGGCTAATTCATTTGAGCTTAAACACGCTATTATACAAATGGTATCAAATAATCAGTTCGGGGGATCACCAACTGAAGATCCAAATTTACCCCTTACCGATTTTCTAGAATTATGTGCTACATTTAAATATGATGATGTATCAAATGATGCCATAAGACTTAGGTTATTTCCATTGTCACTGAGGGATAAAGCTAAGATGTGGTTGAACTTGTTAGGACCTGGATCTATCAGAACTTCGGGTGATTTAGCATAAAAATTCCTTGCTAAATATTTTCCACCATAAAAAAATGTGAAGTTTAGAAATGATATTACATCTTTTAATGAGTTTGACGGGGAATCTATTATGAAGCATGGGAATGATTTAAAGAACTCTTAAGAAAGTGTCCACACCATGCTATACTAGATTGGTTAATAATTCAAACTTTTTGTAATGGATTAGTTGGATCTCTTAAATCTATTATCGATACTGCTGCTGGTGGTTCATTGATGTCAAAATCATTTCATGACGCTTATGCCTTAATTGAAGAAATAGCTACCAATAATTTTCAATGGCCTTCTGAGAGGGTGAATCCAAAGAAAGCAGCCAATATTTATGAATCTGATGCATTTACTATGTTAGAAAATCAAGTTGCTGCAATTTCAAGAAAGTTAGAACAATTTGGAATGAATTTTTCTTAACCAATTTTCATGATTGAAGAGAATTCATTAGGCCAAATTTAGATTCTCAAGCATCATTAGAAACTTTGAATGTCATTAATAATAAGCAGAATAACCCATATTCAAATTATTATAACCTAGGTTGGAAAAACAATCCCAAATTTAATTAGAATAGCACTACGGGTGATAATAATCAGCAATGGGGGAACAATCGAGTAAACACATTTGGAAACTGGAAAAAACAAGGAAATAATAATTATAGATCTTTTTAACCTCCAAGATTAAACAGTATTACACAATTTAAGGAGAAGAAGTTGTTTATAGAAGAAGTAGTGTTATAAATGGAAAATCAGTTACAAAGTCAAGGAGCTACAATTAGAAATATTGAGAATCTACTTGGATAAATCACAAATTCATTAAGTAATAGATCCCAAGGAACACTTCCTAGTAATACTGAAATAAATTTGAAATACTAAAATAAAGAGCAAGTAAAAGCCATTCAACTTAGAAGCGAAAGAGAGTTGGAATGTAGGATTCAAAAAGAAACTGAAGTAGAGAGAGAATAAATTAAAGAATTAAAAGAGGACACTCCAAAAGATTCTGAACGACCTATTTCTCCACTTAAAATGAACTTAGAAAAACCACAAACTCCATTTCCTCAGAGATTTCATCAACAGAAGTTGGATAAGCAATTTTCAAAATTTTTAGAGATTTTTAAGAAGCTTACAATTAATATTCCATTTGCTGAAGCCTTAGAACAAATGCCAAGTTATGTAAATTTAATGAAGGATATTCTCAATAGGAAAAGGAAGTTTGAAGATAATGAGACTATTGCACTTAGTAAGGAGTGCAGTGCTATAATTCAGAAGAAGCTTCTTGAATAGCTTAAAGATCTTGGTAGCTTTACAATTCCATGTGCTATAAGAGGCAGATTTTATGGGAAAGCTTTATGTGATTTATGTGCAAGCATTAACCTTATGCCATTATGAATATTAAAAAGATTGGGATTAGGAGAAAAAACCCCTACTACTGTAACTCGACAGTTAGCAGATCGTTCAATAATATACCCTAAAGGAGTTATATCAATTTATCTTTCTTATCGATTTCATTGTGCTAGATATGGAGGAAGATAAAGAGATACCTATCATTTTGGGGAGACCTTCTAGCCACAGGAAGAGCAATGATAGATGTGCAAAAAGGGGAATTAACAATGTGCGTCAATGATTAAATTATTACTTTTAACATTTCAAGATCAATGAAATATCCTGCAAAAGGTAAAGACGATGAATGTTATAGAATAGATTTTATAAGATATCTGAGTGAATGTCATTCAAAACTAGTTATAAAGAAAATTCTGAAGAAAAAGATTTAGAACATGAGCAAGAAGAGGAATTAGATCAATGTGAAAATATATTTAAGGAAGATTCAAACTATGTTCGAGAAAGTTTTGAATTCTGGACACTATAGAAAAAGATAAATCATTTTGTCCATCAATTGAAAAACCTCCATAACTTGAGTTGAAGTTGCTTCTTGATCACTTAAAATAAGCCTTTTTAGGAGATTCCTCTACTTTACCAGTTAGAATTTCCTCAAAGTTAACGATGGAGGAAGAAGATAGATTGATGAAAATATTGAAAAATTTTAAGAAAGCCTTTGAAATGAAAATTCCTGATATTAAAGGAATCAGTCCTTCAATTTGTATGCATAGAATTCATATGGAAGAGAACTGCAAACTCAAGGCAATCCTCAAAGGATACTGAATCCTACTATGAAAGAAGTTGTTAAGAAAGAAATTTTAAAGTGGTTAGATGCTGGAATTATCTACCCTATTTCAGATACTGCATGAGTTAGTCCAATTCATTATGTTCCTAAGAAAGGAGGAGTAGCTGTGAGTGTAAATGAATATAATGAGCTAATACCTACTAGACAAGTTGTGGTGGCATTGATTATAGAAAATTAAATCTTGCCACTAGGAAAGATCATTTTCCACTACCCTTTCTAGATTTTATAGAAAATTAAATCTTGCCACTAGGAAAGATCATTTTCCATTACCCTTTCTAGATCAAAAGGTGATAAATATGTATTGATTATAGAAAATTAAATCTTGCCACTAGGAAATATCATTTTTTGCTCTAGATCAAATGCTGGATAGACTAGCTGGGCATAAATACTTTTATTTTTTGGATGGATATACTGGTTATCACCAAATACAAATATCTCCTGAGGATCAAGAGTGGGCATAAATACTTTTATTTTCTGGATGGATATACCAGTTATCACCAAATTCAAATATCTCAGGCATAAATACTTTTATTTTCTGGATGGATATACTGGTTATCACCAAATACAAATAACTCCTGAGGATTAAGAGAATACAATTTTTACTAGTTCATATGGTACTTTTGCTTTTATAAGAATGCTCTTTGTTTTATGTAATTCCCCTACTACATTTCAAAAATGTATGATGGCAATTTCTAGTGATTTAATTGAAAAAGGCAGTATTCATGGATGACTTTTCAGTGTTTGGAACTTCATTTGACTCATGTTTAGAACATTTATCAAAATTTCTTAAGCGCTATGAAGAAACAAATTTAGTCCTTAATTAGGAATAATGCCAATTTATGGTAGCAGGAGAAATTGTATTAGGACATAAAATATCGAAAAATGGTATGGAAGTAGATCCTCCTAAAATTTAAGTGATCGCTAATTTGCCTTATCCAACAAATGTGAGGGAAATTAGGAGTTTTTTAAGACATTTTGGATTCTATAGGCGATATATTAAAGACTTTTCAAAAATTGCTAAGCCTTTATGTCATTTACTAGAGAAAGATACAATTTTTAATTTTGATTAAGAGTGCCTAAAAGCTTTGAGCTATTAAAAGAAAAATTAATCGCTGCACCAATTATAGTTTCACAATATTGGAGAAAAATTTTTGAATTAATGTGTGCGCTAGTGATTATGCTATTAGAGTTGTTTTAGGACAACGATATAATAAAATTTTCAAATTATTTACTATGCTAGTAAAACTCTTAATGAAACTCAAATTAATTATACAACAACTGAAAAATAGTTATTAGAAATAGTATATGACTTTGATAAATTTAGATTATATTTAATTGAGACTCAGTTTTTAGTGCATACAGATCATTCTGCTATTAAGTATCTAATGAAAAAGAAGGATGCTAAACCTAGACTTATTAGATAGATTCTTCTTTTACAAGAATTTGATTTTTAAATAGTAGGTCGAAACGAAATTGAAATTCAAATTGCTGATCATTTGTCAAAGTAACCACTCTATTTTGATAATGAAATTAATGAAAATTTTCCAGATGAAAAATTGTTCAAGGTTAATTAGTGGTGTGTTTCGTAGTATGCCAACATTGTGAACTTTATTGTTATTGATATTATACCATATGGAATGACATGCCAACAGAAAGCTAAGACTTATTTTTGGGATGACCCATTTTTATATAAACAAGGAAAGGATCTGATTATTTTAAGATGTGTACTATTAGAAGAAACTTATGAAATTATCCAAAAATATCATAATTTTGATTTTAGGGGATATTTTGGTGTTGATAAAGCAGCATACAAAATTTTACAATCTGGATTCTATTGGCCTATTATTTTTAGAGATGTTAAAACTTATATCAAAACTTGTGGTAGATATCATCGAGTAGGTAATAATTCTAAAGGAAATGAGATGCCCCTCAATTATATACTAAAAGTTGAAATATTTAATGTTTAGGGATTAGATTTCATCAGACCATTTATACCATCTTTCGATAATTTATATATTTTGTTAGTAGTGGACTATGTATCCAAATGGATAGAAGCTGTTGCTTTACCTTGATGTGATTTTCAAAGTATTGTAAAATTTTTGAAAATGAACATATTCTGTAGATTTGGGATGCCGAGAGTAATTATTACTGATGGGGGAAGTCATTTCAGAAATGCCATAATGGAGAAGTTATTAAAGAAATATCATATAAACCATAGAATTGCTACTACTTATCATCCTCAGACAAGTGGTTTGGTTGAATTATCCAATCGGTAAATTAAAATAATTATGAATCTGTGAATCCAACAAAAATGGATTGGTCAGTCAAACTTGACTATGTTTTGTGGGCTTATAAGACTGCATATAGAACTCCTATAAGAATGTCCCATATTGGCTAATATTTGGGAAAGCTTATCACTTACCAGTTGAACTTGAACATAAAGCATATTAGGCAATTAAAGAGTTCAATTATAATTTGAAAAATGCTGGTGAGAAAAGGTTATTGCAACTAATTGAGCTTGAAGAGATAAGGAATGAATCTTATGAAAGTGCTAAGATTTACAAATAAAAGATAAAAATGTGGCATGATCAAAGGATTCTTACTAAGAACTTCCAGTCAGGGCAACAAGTTTTACTATATAATGCAAGGTTAAGATTATTCCCAGATAAACTTAAGTTCAGGTGGATTGGCTCATTTGTTGTGATGAAAGTTTAACCTTATAAAGCTATGAATATTAAAGAACCTAACATCAAAGACTGATAAAGTGTTTAAAGTGAATGATTATGGACTAAAAACTTATTTTATAGGGGATTAATATAAGTTTAATGAAGAAATGATGTTGGGTCAACCAAAATAAGCACTGATTACATTGGGCTGACGACGTAAAACCAAGCGCTTTGTGAGAGGCAACTCATAGTTATCAGTGTGTTTTGCTTTGATTGTCATTTTTATGTGATTAAGTAAACTTAGGGTAGTATATTTGAGCTATTATTTGTTAGTATTAATTTTAAGACTTTATTTAGTTACCTAGATTTGTTAGAATGAGAATTTTGACGTTAAGCTGACTGATGCAAAAATGTGCACTGGCGCTTAAGCGCCAAGATTCGGCGCTTAAGCGCGGTAGTTAAAAACCATGTGCGAAATTAGTATTTTTAGAAAGTTTAACCTCTAATTAGTTTGTAAAAATGTGCCAAGGCAGTTCCTAGACATGCGTGGAAGTTATTTGAGGGATTTAGGCCTATAAATGGAAGGGTTTTGTGAAGGAATTTCACCCATATCCTTTTCAGCCCTAAAACCTTAAAAGAAAGAGAGATTTAGAGAAAATATCTTCTTGGGAGATGGATTTAAAAAAGAATGAAGGTACCATGAGGAAGAGATTCATTAGTCAAAGTGCACACGATATGTATAACAGTTTCTTAGCCATTAGTATTGAAGAAATATCAGAAAAAAATCAACAAAATTGAGACTACTATGGCTTTACTTGAGACCAAGGTAATTGAGATTCATACCCATCTTGAGCATATTGGATGGTAATTAAAAATGTAATTTAGTCATACTAGTTATATAGAGGAAGCCGATAAGGAGATGTTTCTTAAGCAAAAATGGATTGAAGAAGATAGTATTAGAGCTCTTCACCACCGTCCGTTTTATCAACTTTATATTCTGATTGCCCCAAGAGAGACTAATGAAAGACCAGAGTTTGTCCTAACAAATGAAGAATGGAATTAAGTTTTATGTTAGAGTCTGTTTGTCAAGAGTTGTTGTTTAATGTGTTATGTGTTAAGAGTTAAATACTATTTTTTGGAGTTTATGTTTGTTACGTGTTTGTGCTTAAAAGATTTTCTCATACAAGACTATTTAGAGTGAGAATTAAGTGTTACATGTATTTGTAATAGTTTGTGAATTAATATGTGTTTTTTTGTGTGAAAATTAGTGTTACCTTTAGCCTCAAATTAAATTGAGTTATATGGAGAATTTTGAGAGAAAGGATACTTGCAGTAGATGTAAATAGTCATTTAAGTGTTATGAGACCATTTAGAGGCGGCGTATTTAGGCAAATAGTGCATTTTAATTAAATTTAAAAATCTTAAAAATCATGCACTGGTGCCTAAGCGCCACATATCGGGCTTAAGCACGAGGTAACCCAAGAGACAGGGGCCTAAGCGCCACATATCTGCGCTTAAGCCTAGTTCACGAACGGTTAAAAGTGAAAATTTAACCCAAAAATCACCATTTTTCACTCTCCCGTCACCTTCAACCTCTCAAAATCACGATTTTGGAGAGCTAGGGTACACTACTAAGTGGAGATTTCTTGGTGGAATTAAGAAAAAATTTATAGATCTAGATTTCTTAAGGTAAGAGCTTTACTTCTATGAAAAAATTTTGGATTTTCACCAAGTATTTTGAGTACATTTGGAAGAATTCGAAATATCACTATTCCTGGAGAAAAATGAGAAAAAATATATGGAAATTGTATAGGAAGTGTAGTTTAAGCTTTTGGAAGTTTAGTTTAGTAATTTAGAGTTGATTTTTGAAGTTATTTTTGGAATTTTATAAAATTTGTAGAATGATGCCAAGAATGAAGAGGAGTAAGGGAAAGAGCCCTTTTGATTCGAGCAAATTTGTTAGTTCGAAGGCTCAACATAGGTACAGTGATGCGTTGCAACCACAAAGCTGATTCAGAAGCATTGTTTTAAGAATCAAGGTGGATCCGTGGAAGATCTGATCGTTCGCCAACTGTGGGAATGATTCTATTGTTGTCGTTATCTCTGTTATTAAGGAGTTCTATGCAAACCTCCCTGAAGCTGAGGATGATAGAGTTATGATTTGAGGAAAGTTGGTACCTTTTTCACTACAGTTAATCAATTGGTTCTACCATTTGCCACCAGATACTTTATATTTTTTATGCAGATTATAATCCGAATGAGAAGGAGCTATATGATTATTTAACTAATGGAAGAGGACTCTGGAAGATCACTAATGAAAGGAGAGTCAACTTTTCTATGTCAAAGTTAAGTGCACCTTCGAGGCATGACACTATTTTATTTTTGCTTGTCTGCTACCAACAAATCATCTCAGCAAAGTTACTAGAGAGAGAGCGATGTTAAATTATTATTTTCAGGAAGGAAAGCTCATCAACATTGGAGATTTGATATGTCAGACTATCATCAGTTCTGCCACTGTTGTTACTACTGTAGGTCTAGGATTTGGTTCCTTGATCTTTTCTTTACTTGAGTAGGTTGGAGTAAGATATGATAGCTGGGAGGAAGTATTGTTGCCTCTAAAGCCTATTACAAATTTGAATGTGAAGACATATTTTGAACATTCTATTTTTGGCTGGAGAGGAGGATTTTCTAGGTGTTATGGAATGGAGACGTCTGCTGCTTCTACATCTGGACCATCTACCTGACGTCCTTCTACTTCTAGATGTGAGTCTAGTGAGACCCAAGATCAATTATTATACAGGATGATGGACAATATAAATTATACCACTGATATAGTTCATAATTTAAAGCATTTTGTAGAGCATATTGATAGGTATAATAGGAGAAAAAATTATTATGATGAGAAATTTCACTCATCTTTGGAAAACCTCATCAGGGGTAACCCAGGAGTAAAATTTCCTCCATATCCACAATCCCCTGATCATGAGCCTGCAGATAATTGGGATAGCGGTGATTCTGAGAATGAGGAGTAGGATTATGAGATTTATTTTTATGTTATNACCACCGTCCGTTTTATCAACTTTATATTCTGATTGCCCCAAGAGAGACTAATGAAAGACCAGAGTTTGTCCGAACAAATGAAGAATGGAATTAAGTTTTATGTTAGAGACTGTTTGTTAGGAGTTGTTGTTTAATGTGTTATGTGTTAAGAGTTAAATACTATTTTTTGGAGTTTATGTTTGTTAGGTGTTTGTGCTTAGAAGATTTTCTCATACAAGACTATTTGGAGTGAGAATTAAGTGTTACATGTATTTGTAATAGTTTGTGAGTTAATATATGTGTTTTTTTGTGTGAAAATTAGTGTTATCTTTAGCCTCAAATTGAATTGAGTTATATGGAGAATTTTGAGAGAAAGGATACTTGCAGTAGATGTAAATAGTCATTTAAGTGTTATGAGACCATTTAGAGGCGGCGTATTTAGGCAAATAGTGCACTTTAATTAAATTTAAAAATCTTAAAAATCATGCACTTGTGCATAAGCACCACACATCGCGCTTAAGCACGAGGTAACCCAAGAGACAGGCGCCTAAGCGCCACATATCTGCGCTTAAGCGCTAGTTCACAAACGGTTAAAAGTGAAAATTTAACCCAAAAATCACCATTTTTCACTCTCCCGTCACCTTCAACCTCTCAAAATCACGATTTTGGACAGCTAGGGTACACTACTAAGTGGAGATTTCTTGGTGGAATTAAGAAAAATTTTATAGATCTAGATTTCTTAAGGTAAGAGCTTTACTTCTATGAAAAAAATTTGGATTTTCACCATGTATTTTGTGTACATTTGGAAGAATTCAAAATATCACTATTCCTAGAGAAAAATGAGAAAAAATATATGGAAATTGTATAGGAAGTGTAGTTTAAGCTTTTGGAAGTTTAGTTTAGTAATTTAGAGTTGATTTTTGAAGTTATTTTTGGAATTTTATAAAATTTGTAGAATGATGCCAAGAATGAAGAGGAGTAAGGGAAAGAGCCCTTTTGATTCGAGCAAATTTGTTAGTTCGAAGGCTCAAGATAGGTACAGTGATGCGTTGCAACCACGAAGCTGATTCAGGAGCATTGTTTTAAGAATCAAGGTGGATCTGTGGAAGACTTGATCGTTCGCCAACTGTGGGAATGATTTTGTTGTTGTTGTTATCTCTGTTATTAAGGAGTTCTATGCAAACCTCCCTGAAGCTGAGGATGATAGAGTTATGATTTGAGAAAGTTGGTACCTTTTTCACTGGAGTTAATCAATTTGTTCTATAAATTATACTGCTGATACAGTTCATAATTTAAAGCGTTTTGTAGAGCATATTGATAGGTATAATAGAAGAAAAAATGATTATAAAGAGAAATTTCACTCATCTTTAGAAAACCTCATCAGGGGTAACCCAGGAGTAAAATTTCCTCCATATCCACAATACCCTGATTATGAGCCTACAAATAATTGGGATAGCGGTGATTCTGAGAATGAGGAGTAGGATTATGAGATTTATTTTTATGTTTGTATTATGTTATGGACTATGTAGTCTGGGCTTGCTACAATTACATTTATGTGTTTATTTGGACTTGAGACATGTGATGTGATGTGTTTTTATGTTGTGGAATTGAAACATGTATGTTTGAGTGTTATTTAGATTTTGTGATGTATGAGATTGTTATTTTGTTTAATTATATTGCGACTTTTTGTTTTATTAGTATTTTTGTTTTAAATTGCTAGGGTAGTATCTGTTGTTGTGTGTTTAGTGANTGTTGTGGAATTGAAACATGTATGTTTGAGTGTTATTTAGATTTTGTGATGTATGAGATTGTTATTTTGTTTGGTTATATTGTGACTTTTTGTTTTATTAGTATTTTTGTTTTAAATTGCTAGTGTAGTATCTATTGTTGTGTGTTTAGTACTGTGATTTAATTAGTTTAGAACTTAACCTAATTTTATGTCTTCTGTAAATTTGAAAATCTTGCTAGCGCAAATCTTAAATTCGAAACTTAGAAAACTGCTACCCTGTATTTTTCTTTTATATTTTTAGTGTGTTTGTTTTTATTTTGAGACTGTGAAGTTAAAGTTAGTGTGTTAGCTTGTTTTTATGTTTATACCCACTACTTAGAAGTCTACTGAATCTCTACAAGTTAAATTGAAATGAAAATGATAGAAAATTAAATTAATTTTACTCCTATTTTTAGTTTTATACTTGTATACTGAGGATATAAAAATTCCTGTAAGCTTGTTCTTTCAATTTTCATTCCTATTTATATATATCTGCTACTAAATTGTTTAATCTATTAAAAATNAATTAAATTAATTTTACTCCTATTTTTAGTTTTATACTTGTATACTTAGGATATAAAAATTCCTGTAAGCATTTTCTTTCAATTTTCATTCCTACTTATATATATCTGCTACTAAATTGTTTAATCTATTAAAAAATTAAGTTTGGGGGGATGAAAAATATTTCAAAAACTTAAATTTTATTTGTTCTCAATTGTCCTACAAGTGAATTTGATTTTAAAGAAAAAATGATCATGTATATGAAGTTATATTAGGGAAGTAAAATTTGATTTTAGAAATGAGTAAGGATGATCATGTATATGAAGTTATATTAGGGAAGTAAAATTTGATTTTAGAAATGAGTAAGAAATATTAGTTGAAATTTTTTANTAAAAGAAAAATGATCATGTATATGAAGTTATATTAGAGAAGTAAAATTTGATTTTAGAAATGAGTAAGAAATATTAGTTGAAATTTTTTGTAATGAAGAAAAACTTTAAGTTATAAGTTTTTAGTGTAGAAAATGTTAAGTAACTACCTTTAGTAAGAAAAATTGTATTTTTGAAAAGTTTAGAAATTTAGACTTTTATTTTTAATACATAAATTTCTTTTATTAAAATAATTTTTAAAACTATTATTATATTTATTAGTAAAAGATTTATATCAAGACTTTACTTTAGGAAAGGAGAAGTGGAATTCAAAATCATTAAAGGCCATCCAGATATAATAATCCTTGCCTAAAAAGAAAATAAAAGAAAAAGAGAAAAAGAAAAAAAAAAGATAAAAATAAAAAATAGAAAAGAAAAAAAAAGAAAAAAATATAAGGAGGAGAAGCTTGAGGATTAGTGCCTAATCAAAAATTGGTTCCACATTTGATCTTTTTAAAGTATAAAACTTAAGAAAACCTTAAGCTTAAAAATATAATATAGTAAGTAAAATAATTCTTAATAAAATTTTTAAATGGAGATAATAAAAAGGCTAAATTCTAAACTTGGATAATCTACAATATTTATGAATTAGATAGGAACTCATATTTTCATCTTTCTTAACATTAAAAATTTCTAAACTTTAAGTTGGTCTCATTTACTAAATTTTTTTTATAAATTGGAGTACTATATTTTTAAATCTAAATTTTAGTAACTCTTAAAGAAACTCATATACATATCATACTTATTTAGTTTTTAAAAATTGAAGTGTCACTTGTTGACAAGTAACATTTTAAGTATGGGGGATTTTCATACACTTAAAATATATAGTATTTTTAGACACATTTTTATACCTATTTTTGAGATATTGCGCTTTAACGGAAGGTATTTTTGTGTTTTTTTCTTCAGGTATAAGTAAAAATATGAAAAATGCTTAAAGGACTGAAAAAAGATCAAATTTGGAGAAAAAAAGGTGAAAATTGTGTTAAAGTGTTTTGGCGCCTATGCGCTAGAACCGATGCTTAAGCACTGGTGAAACAAAGAAGGTTGCGCCTAAGTGCCAGAGGCCCTGTGCTTCGACGCCAAAGGCAATTATTTCATGGTTTTCTTCATTTGACCAAATTTTAAAGAGGGATTTGAGACACCTATTTTCTTAAGAGTGTGGTTATGACCACTAAGAACGAAAGTATTATTAAAAGACTTGTGAAAAGAGGCATCCTTTGGAGTTTTCATCGAATGTGGACATATTTTGAAGAGTTTCCAAGGCACCTTTTGGAGATTTATAAAAAAAGGAAGTTGAGACAATTGAAGGGGGTGCTTGAATTTTGAAAAGACCTAGAAGAAGAGGAGTTCTAAGGAGTTTGGAGAGATAATTTTGGAGAGTTCTTTAAGCACCACAAAATATATAGTATTTTTTAACACATTTTTATACCTATTTTTAAGATATTACGCTTTAATAGAACGTATTTTTGTGTTTTTCTTTCAAGTACAAGTAAAAAAGTGAAAAATTCTTAAAGGAGTGAAAAAGGATCAAATTTGGAGCAGAAAGGTAAAAATTGTGCTAATGTGTTTTGGCACCTAAGTGCCAGATACGACGCTTAAGCGCCGGTGAAACAGAGAAGGTCACGCCTAAGCGCTAGAGGCCTCACGCTTAAGTTCAAGAGGCCTTAAGCTTAAACGCTAGAGGCCCCGCACTTAAGCGCCAGATGCAGTTATTTGACGGTTTTCTTCATTTAGCCAAAATTTGAAGAGATATTTGAGGCACCTATTCGCTTAAGAAGGTGGTTATGACCACTATGACTGAAAATATTATTAAAAGAGTTGTGAAAGGAGGCATCCTTTGGAGGATTCATCAAATGAGGACACATTTTGAAGAGTTTCCAAGGCACCTTTTGGAGATTTATAAAAGAAGAAAATTGAGACATTTGAAGGGGTGCTTGAAAANTTTGGAGGATTCATCAAATGAGGACACATTTTGAAGAGTTTCCAAGGCACCTTTTGGAGATTTATAAAAGAATAAAATTGAGACATTTGAAGGGGTGCTTGAAAATTATGAAAAGAGTTAGAAGAAGAGGAGTTCTAAGGAGTTTGGAGAGATAGTTTTGGAGAGATTTTCATGCACCACAAAAATNGAAAATTCTGAAAAGAGTTAAAAGAAGAGGAGTTCTAAGGAGTTTGGAGAGATAGTTTTGGAGAGATTTTCATGCACCAAAAAAATTTACTTTATCCTTTTTGTTTTTAGTTTATTTCGAGAGTTATGTAAAAGAGAAGAGATTCAAAAGAACTTCAAGAGTTTGGTGGAGGATTTGAGATAAGTTTTTTATCTTTTGTTTTTAACTACTTTTGGTTTTAATCGAGACTTCTTATTGGTTTGACAATGACTTCTACTTTTAAACTAAAGTGTGTTTTTATTTTATCCATGGATTTTCTTTATCTTTTTCCTTAAAATGATAAGTAATTAAAATGTTGGATGGAAGTTATGGAGAGTATGTATCTNTAATCGAGACTTCTTATTGGTTTGACAATGACTTCTACTTTTAAACTAAAGTGTGTTTTTATTTTATCCATGAATTTTGAGTTGTTTTCTTTATCTTTTTCCTTAAAATGATAAGTAATTAAAATGTTGGATGGAAGTTGTGGAGAGTATGTATCGTTAATTTTGGAAGAAGTTGTGATGATTTAAATCCATGAACTTCATTTACTTATTGATTTGGCCTATCCAGATGTTAAAATTTGTTGTGAGAATATGTAAGAACCGGGCTGCTATTATCTCAGTCAACAATTAGAAAGAATCACATGAGGTTGTATGAATGAGAATGAATTTTATATGATTTAGTGCAAATAAATAGAGAAATAATCATTGAAGGGTGTAGAGTTAAAGGACTTCAAAGTGACAGGTTAAAGCCCCCAACCTGGTTTATTATTTTAGGTTCTGATACGAGATGTTAGCCCTTAGGTGGAGGGAATCGACGGAACTCTAGAGTGAGAGCTGGTATCTTCCCTGCCTAGCCGGTCTTCAGAACTGTTCAAGCTTTAAATTAGCCAATGTTCTTAATAGCATCTCTAGTAAGGGTAAAGAATTGAATTGCTCATATTTATTACAACACAATTTGAATACTTCCACAACAGAATTCTNGAAGGGTGTAGAGTTAGAGAACTTTAAAGTGACAGGTTAAAGCCCCCAACTTGGTTTATTATTTTAGGTCCTGATATGAGATGTTAGCCCTTAGGTGGAGGGAATCGACGAAACTCTAGCGTGAGAGCTGGTATCTTCCCTGCCTAACCGGTCTTCAGAACTATTCAAGCTTTAAATTAGCCAATGTTCTTAATAGCATCTCTAGTAAGGGTAAGGAATTGAATTGCTCCTACTTAACACAACACAATTTGCATACTTTCACAACAGAATTCCTATACTTATTACTGATTCAAGATAAGGAGAAAGATATTTTTCAAATTCAGTGCTTTTCTTTTACATAAACTCAAGTTATCTTTTCAAATTATTATTATTCTGCCAAAACATCAAAAATACCAAAAAGATTTAAAATTTAATACTGCAAAAAANAGGAGAAAGATATTTTTCAAATTCAGTGCTTTTCTTTTACATAAACTCAAGTTATCTTTTTAAATTATTATTATTCTGTCAAAACATCAAAAATACCAAAAAGATTTGAATTTTATAACTGCAAAAAATTTTTTAGTTTAAGTAATTGTCTTTTTAAAATAGAAAGTTTGTTGTTCAATAGTGCATATTGCGTATTTCTTTATGGCTTTGATATTCAGGTCTTAATCAAAAAGTCCAATATTACTTGATAACGATACGCATACTTGCGTAGTATCCCAATATAAATATAAATTAAAGAGTTAAATTCTTATTTTCATCAGGATTAAGTTTTTTTTTCTATTGAAAAGTAAGGAAACATAAGTGAAAAATATCATCAAAGACATTATTATACTATTGTATATAAGCAATTTTGGGATCAATTCCCTTGATTGTTCGAGTTTCTCAATGGGTTTGCAGTTATGTTTCCCCATTGCAGATTTGTAGCATTAGAGTTATTGTTACTCTAAGTAAAATTTGGATGATTCTTCCATCCAGGATTATAATAATTGGCATAAAGGTTATTATAACAATTGNTTTTAGTTTAAGTAATTGTCTTTTTAAAATAGAAAGTTTGTTGTTCAATAGTGCATATTGCATATTTTTTTATGGCTTGGATATTCATGGCTTAATCAAAAAGTCCAATATTACTTGATAACGATACGCATATTTGTGTAGTATCCCAATATAAATATAAATTAAAGAGTTAAATTCTTATTTTAATCAGGATTAAGTTTTTTGTTCTATTGAAAAGTAAGGAAACATAAGTGAAAAATATCATCAAAGACATTATTATACTATTGTATATAAGCAATTTTGGGATCAATTCCCTTGATTGTTCGAGTTTCTCAATGGGTTTGCAGTTATGTTTCCCCATTGCAGATTTGTAGCATTAGAGTTATTGTTACTCCAACTAAAATTTCGATGATTCTTCCATCCAGGATTATAATAATTGGCATAAAGGTTATTATAACAATTTTTTATTGCATTTAAGGTCTCATAAGAAGATTGAGATTCTATCATTTATCCCAATGAGTTTTCCTCAAACACAGGTGTTGTTTGAGAATAATTCATTCCATATTGATCTATCTTCTTTAATATAGCAGTTATTTGAGCAGCTAACATATATATTGCATCATAATCGTGAATAAAAACTACTCTTTTTAGATTTACCCTTTCAGAGGGCCATTTAAAATTATTTGTAGTCATCTCTTCAATTAATGAATATTCTTCATCGAATGGTTTTGACATTAATGATCCACCAGCAACAGCAATAATTTTTTTATCTAAGAGATCCAACCAACCCATTATAAAAATTTTAAATTATTAACCAATGTGGTAGCGCATAATGTGGACACTTTCTAAGAAAATCTTTAAATCTTTTCCATGCTTCCTAAATTGATTCCCCTTCAAACTAACAAAAAGATGTGATATCATTTCTAAGTTTAGTAGTTTTTGAAGGAGAGAAATATTTAGATAAGAATTGTTGTTATAAATCTCCCCATGTTTAGATAAATCCAAATTCTAATGAGTTTAACCACATCTTAACTTTATCCCTTAGTGAAAAGGGAAACAGTCTAAGCCAGACAACATCATTCAACAATCCATCGTATTTAAATGTAGCACACAATTCTAGAAAACTAGCAAGGTGTAAATTAGGATCTTCAGTTGGTGTTCATCCAAACTCATTATTTTGTACCACTATGAGGTTTAAGCTCAAATGAATTGGCAGCTACAGTAGGGTTTTATATACTTAAATGAATTTTATATGCTATAGGATTAACATAATCTCTTAAAGGTATCTGATGATGTTCATTTTCATTTTCAACATTATTTAAATTGTAAGTCATTTTGCTAAAATGATATTTCTATTTTTGTTGTTTTAAATTTTTCTAACATTTCTCTCTAGTTCAGAATTGTAACGTGCTAAATTTTCAGATCTTACACTATGCATAAACAAAATAAAGACAGTAAATATTACAAAATTACACACGGTGGATATATAATAAATATGTAAAATAATCCAACAAGATTACCTTTTATGAAAATAGTTTATCTTGTAAAACTTCTTTTAAATTGTCAAATCCCCGTTAAAATCAACATATGTATAGTTATCGCTAAAGTAATAAAGGGCTCTAATGGAGTCATAGATATTGATCCCATAGGGAAGTTGGAAAATCCTTTAGTTAAGTTTTTGAAATTGTTTTATAATTAAAAATATAAAAACAAAAGTAAAATGCGAAGTTTGAATATTAACTAGCCAGGTAAATGCTGTATAAAATGCAGTGGAAAAACAAAGTTAACTAACTAAGAANCTACGATGGGTTTGATTATTCGAACTAAGAAAATGTTGGACATCTGCATTGCTCTGCGGTTTAAATATGGCAAGTCATTTCATTATCTAATCTAAAGACTAGATAGAGTTTAAATTAGTTTTGGGGTCTTTTCGTTCATATAGGGGCAAGCTCATATAGTTAATTTTTTCTTAAGCAACCAGAGTTATTTAAGAAAATTCTTGATTTAGACTGTAGTTTTATTCTAAAAAAGTTTTTAAGTTTAGGCTTCCACGATTGAACATTGGATTTCTAAATGGGAGAAGCTCAAAAGTCGAACAATGATTAACGGAGGTCAAAACGAGGAAAGGTATGGGACACTTGAAGATACTAAAAAAATCTCAGTAATATCTCAGACTATCTTATGCTTTGACATTTGTCATTTTTTGAAGAAAAAAATTAATGTTTTATCCGTATGTTTTGTTGGAATTTTTGAACTTATACTGCACGGTATACAATCATGCAAGAGCCTAAATGTGTGGACTTATGTTGTAACCGAACAAACCACCTCTGAGTCCTATGTTGAAGTTCACCGAGAGAATTGAATCTCAGGAGCCTNAATTTTTTATAATGAAGAAAAACTTTAAGTTATAAGTTTTTAGTGTAGAAAATGTTAAGTAACTACCTTTAGCAATAAAAATTGTATTTTTGAAAAGTTTAGAAATTTAAACTTTTATTTTTAATACACAAATTTCTTTTATTAAAATAATTTTTAAAACTATTATTATATTTATAAGTAAAAGATTTATATCAGGACTTTACTTTAGGAAAGGAGAAGTGAAATTCAAAATCATTAAAGGTCATTCAGATATAATAATCCTTGCCTAAAAAGAAAAGAAAAGAAAAAGAGAAAAAGGAAAAAAAAAAGAAGATAAAAATAAAAAATAGAAAAGAAAAAAAAAGAAAAAAATATAAGGAGGAGAAGCTTGAGGATTAGTGCCTAATCAAAAATTGGTTCCACATTTGATCTTTTTAAAGTATAAGACTTAAGAAAATCTTAAGCTTAAAAATATAATATAGTAAGTAAAATAATTCTTAATAAAATTTTTAAATGGAGATAATAAAAAGGCTAAATTCTAAACATGGAGAATCTACAATATTTATGAATTAGATAGGAACTCATATTTTCATCTTTCTTAACATTAAAAATTTCTAAACTTTAAGTTGGTCTCATTTACCAAATTTTTTTAATAAATTGGAGTACTATATTTTTAAATCTAAATTTTAGTAACTCTAAAAGAAACTCATATACATATCATACTTATTTAGTTTTTAAAAATTGAAGTGTCACTTGTTGACAAGTAACATTTTAATTTTGGGGGATTTGATACACTTAAAATATATAGTATTTTTAGACACATTTTTATACCTATTTTTGAGATATTGCGCTTTAATGGAAGGATAGACCTAGGCTACTAAAGAAATTTCTAGACCTCAACCAAAAGTGAGGTCAACAGGTCGGTGGCAAACTGATACACCTAAATTATATTATGAGACACATTTTTATACCTATTTTTGAGATATTGCGCTTTAATGGAAGGTATTTTTGTGTTTTTTTCTTCAGGTACAAGTAAAAATATGAAAAATGCTTAAAGGACTGAAAAAGATCAAATTTGGAGAAAAAAATGTGAAAATTGTGTTAAAGTGTTTTGGCGCCTATGCGCTAGATCCGACGCTTAAGCACTGGTGAAATAGAGAAGGTTGCGCCTAAGCGCCAGAGGCCCCGTGCTTCGACGCCAAAGACAGTTATTTCATGGTTTTCTTCATTTGGCCAAATTTTAAAGAGGGATTTGAGGCACCTATTTTCTTTAGAGTGTGGTTATGACCACTAAGAACGAAAGTATTATTAAAAGACTTGTGAAAAGAGGCATCCTTTGGAGTATTCATCGAATGTGGACATATTTTGAAGAGTTTCCAAGGCACCTTTTGGAGATTTATAAAAGAAGGAAGTTGAGACAATTGAAGGGGGTGCTTGAATTTTGAAAAGAGCTAGAAGAAGAGGAGTTCTAAGGAGTTTAGAGAGATAGTTTTAGAGAGATCTTCAAGCACCACAAAATATATAGTATTTTTTAACACATTTTTATACCTATTTTTAAGATATTACGCTTTAATAGAATGTATTTTTGTGTTTTTCTTTTAGGTACAAGTAAAAAGGTGAAAAATGTTTAAAGGAGTGAAAAAGGATCAAATTTGGAGCAAAAAGGTAAAAATTGTGCTAATGTGTTTTGGCACCTAAGTGCCAGATACGATGCTTAAGCGCCGATGAAACAGAGAAGGCCACGCCTAAGCGCTAGAGGCCTCACGCTTAAGTGCTAGAGGCCTTAAGCTTAAATGCTAGAGGCCCCGCACTTAAGCGCCAGAGGAAGTTATTTGACGGTTTTCTTCATTTAGCCAAAATTTGAAGAGATATTTGAGGCACCTATTAGCTTAAGAAGGTGGTTATGACCACTATGATTGAATNTATATATTGTTTTGTGTCAAATAAGAGCAATCCTATTCTTTATGCTTTTCTGAGTGTTATAAAGAATATTGATTAATCCAGAGTTTGTTCCCTAATTCTTTGGTTAGGCTGGGAGGATGCCACCTACCACTTCGGAGCTCCCACTACTCCCTGGCCTGAGGGCTAATGATCTCACATTATTTTTCAATCAACTGGACCAAATTGGTGATTTCAATATGTCACCTTAAAATCTCAAATTCTATATCCAACAAAGTATATTTCTCTATTTATTTGCACCTAATCCCATGGATGACATACTCTGCCATGAAATCAAATGTGACACTATGTATGTTGTAGAAATCATATCCTCTTTTAGAACATATGTTTCTCAACAAGTTTTAACATTTCAATTGGCCATATTGAAAAGTAAATGAAGAACGAAGTTCAAATAATCATCACAAACTATTTACATTTACAATCGTAGAAAATAAAATCAATTCTTCAAAAAACCATATCTCAAAGGAGAAGAAAATAAACACAACTCAATATTCATGAGAAGGATACGACAAAACNGTATCTTCCCTGCCTAGCCGGTCTTCAGAACTGTTCAAGCTTTAAATTAGCCAATGTTCTTAATAGCATCTCTAGTAAGGGTAAAGAATTGAATTGCTCATATTTATTACAACACAATTTGAATACTTCCACAACAGAATTCTTATACTTATTACTGATTCAAGATAAGGAGAAAGATATTTTTCAAATTCAGTGCTTTTCTTTTACATAAACTCAAGTTATCTTTTTAAATTATTATTATTCTGTCAAAACATCAAAAATACCAAAAAGATTTGAATTTTATAACTGCAAAAAATTTTTTAGTTTAAGTAATTGTCTTTTTAAAATAGAAAGTTTGTTGTTCAATAGTGCATATTGCGTATTTCTTTATGGCTTTGATATTCAGGTCTTAATCAAAAAGTCCAATATTACTTGATAACGATACGCATACTTGCGTAGTATCCCAATATAAATATAAATTAAAGAGTTAAATTCTTATTTTCATCAGGATTAAGTTTTTTTTTCTATTGAAAAGTAAGGAAACATAAGTGAAAAATATCATCAAAGACATTATTATACTATTGTATATAAGCAATTTTGGGATCAATTCCCTTGATTGTTCGAGTTTCTCAATGGGTTTGCAGTTATGTTTCCCCATTGCAGATTTGTAGCATTAGAGTTATTGTTACTCTAAGTAAAATTTGGATGATTCTTCCATCCAGGATTATAATAATTGGCATAAAGGTTATTATAACAATTGTTTATTGCATTTAAGGTCTCATAAGAAGATTGAGATTCTATCATTTATCCCAATGAGTTTTCCTCAAACACAGGTGTTGTTTGAGAATAATTCATTCCATATTGATCTATCTTCTTTAATATAGCAGTTATTTGGGCAGCTAACATAGATATTGCATCAGAATCGTGAATAAAAGCTACTCTTTTTAGATTTACCCTTTCAGAGGGCCATTAAAAATTATTTGTAGTCATCTCTTCAATTAATGAATATTCTTCATCGAATGGTTTTGACATTAATGATCCACCAGCAATAGCAATAATTTTTTATCTAAGAGATCCAACCAACCCATTATAAAAATTTTAAATTATTAACCAATGTGGCAGCGCATAATGTGGACACTTTCTAAGGAGATCTTTAAATCTTTTCCATGCTTCCTAAATTGATTCCCCTTCAAACTAACAAAAAGATGTGATATCATTTCTAAGTTTAGCAGTCTTTGAAGGCAAGAAATATTTAGATAAGAATTTTTGTTATAAATCTCCCCATGTTTTGATAAATCCAAATTCTAATGAGTTTAACCACATCTTAACTTTATCCCTTAGTGAAAAGGGAAACAGTCTAAGCCAGACAACATCATTCAACAATCCATCGTATTTAAATGTAGCACACAATTCTAGAAAACTAGCAAGGTGTAAATTAGGATCTTCAGTTGGTGTTCCTCCAAACTCATTATTTTGTACCACTTTGAGGTTTAAGCTCAAATGAATTGGCAGCTATAGTAGGGTTTTATATACTTAAATGAATTTTATATGCTATAGGATTAACATAATCTCTTAAAGGTCTCTGATGATGTTCATTTTCATTTCCAACATTGTTTAAATTGTAAGTCATTTTGCTAAAATGATCTTTCTCTTTTTGTTGTTTTAAATTTTTCTAACATTTCTCTCTAGTTCAGAATTGTAAGGTGCTAAATTTTCAGATCTTACACTATGCATAAACAAAATAAAGACAGTAAATATTACAAAATTACACACGGCGGATATATAATAAATATGTAAAATAATCCAACAAGATTACCTTTTATTAAAATAGTTTATCTTGTAACTCCTTTTAAATTGTCAAATCCCCGTTAAAATCAACATATGTATAGTTATCGCTAAAGTAATAAAGGGCTCTAATGGAGTCATAGATATCGATCCCACAGGGAAGTTGGAAAATCCTTTAGTTAAGTTTTTGAGATTGTTTTATAATTAAAAATATAAAAACAAAAGTAAAATGCGAAGTTTGAATATTAACTACTCAGGTAAATGCTGTATAAAATGCAGTGGAAAAACAAAGTTAACTAACTAAGAGNCAGACCTAATCTCATCTTTAATAGGGGGAAAGTAGTACTGAACCATGCTGAACTGAAGGATATACTAATGAAACTTTTGTTTAGGAATGAACATGTCGATGTCTTTATCATTATGTTGGAGGAAAGA
Organism: Phalaenopsis hybrid cultivar; assembly: GCA_002079205.1. NCBI lineage: Eukaryota > Viridiplantae > Streptophyta > Magnoliopsida > Asparagales > Orchidaceae > Phalaenopsis > Phalaenopsis hybrid cultivar. Next base: position 108,148 of record JXCR01073698.1, on the reverse strand, counting down.
AGGAAATGGTTACCTAGTATGTACAGACCATTCATATACATCCCCACTGTATTTGGTAATTAAAGAAGTTTTATTTATCCTAATAATGTAAAAACATATCTTCCTTCTAGACTCAATACCATTTTTTTTTACAGATTCATAAGAAATTAAATAGGTTAGCATTTATTAAGCTTATTACAAAGAAAGAAAGTAATGATAATGACATCATATTATTTTCTATCATTGATCGTCGGTATTGGATTTTATTGGTTGAGGAGTTGAAAGGAAGAAAATGGAAAATATATGACTCCTTGCCCAACATGAGGCACAAAGAAAACAACTCAATCCAAAAATTCAATTGATTATTTTTTTGCACAACAACTCAATGAAAGCACCGACATAACAATACTCCAGAAAAAAACACTTAAAGAGTACTGTAGTAACACAAAACTAATGCAAGAACAACACTGCAATTGCTCAGTAAAAAACCACTTAAGTAACACTTCATAACACAAATAAAACACAACAATAACACAGTTATAACATAATGATATCACAACTATAACACATCAATAACCAATGGATAACATGCTAATAATGCGCCATAGTAATTACCAAACACCAACAAATCAATACTTCAACAAAAATACTGCAGTAACACAACAATAGCACAATAATAATTCTGCAGTAACATAACAATAACAACACCTAAGCAACACATCAATAACATAAGTAAAAAAATGCGATAATATTGCAGTAACACAGCAATAACACAAGGAAAACACAACACTAGCTCAATAATAACACCACTACACTAACAAATCAATAACACAGAGAAAACCACGCTATAACACCTCATTAAACTTTTCAAGTCAAACATTTTGCACAAGATGCTGACCATGCATTCTAGGCCAAAATATAGAAATGACCAATGACATTTCCTAGATTTGCTCCTACTTAAAATAACAGCTTTGATTGTGGCATGTTCATATGCAAGTACATGGAAACTTTAGTACAGGCTGACAAAATTGACTAAAAAGAGCATTTAAACTGGCAGGAACATATAGTCCAACTTAGAGCTCAATTTTCCTATGCCATTTGCATGTGGGCTTAGTATGAATCATAAAAATATTCCTTGTAATATATTTTATGTTAAATAAGTATGTGATCTAAACTTGATTAGATACATTATTATGATGTGCTATTTAAAGTTATTATACTTTTTTAAGGCTCAACCATGGTTTGTTTTACTAGATGTTTTGATTGTATTTTTTGAAAAAAAATATTTATTTTGTATACTTTTATCTATTTCCATAATTAAATCGACTTAATTTTTGTAACAATAATGTGACTTTTTAATATTTTTAAAGTAGTTTGCATTATCAAATATGTTTATATTCAAATTCAAACTTAAACAAAGTAATAAATAAAAAATATTGTAGCAGATTGGACAAATAATGCAGGGGAAAACAAAATGATGCAGAAGGAATATTCGCATCACACGACTTCATGCTCAATAGCACCACATAATAGACAAATAAAGCAATAGTATAAACAAATAGCGTAGTGTAAATTGAAATAACGCATAAGGAATATTCGCATNCAGACCTAATCTCATCTTTAATAGGGGGAAAGTAGTACTGAACCATGCTGAACTGAAGGATATACTAATGAACACAAGGAAAACACAACACTAGCTCAATAACACAAGGAAAACACAAAACTAGCTCAATAATAACACCACTACACTAACAAATCAATAACACAGAGAAAACCATGCTATAACACCTCATTAAACTTTTCAAGTCAAACATTTATGTGAAATAAGTAAGTGATTTAAACTTGATTAGATACGTTATTATGATGTGTTATTTAATGTTATTATACTTTTTTAAGGCTCAACCGTGGTTTGTTTTACTAGATGTTTTGATTGTATTTTTTGAAAAAAAATATTTATTTTGTATACTTTTATCTATTTCCATAATTAAATCGACTTAATTTTTGTAACAATAATGTGACTTTTTAATATTTTTTAAGTAGTTTGCATTATCAAATATGTTTATATTCAAATTCAAACTTAAATAAAGTAATAAATAAAAAATATTGCAGCAGAATAGAAAAATAATGCAGGGGAAAACAAAATGATGCAGAAGGAATATTCGCATCACACCACTTCATGCTCAATAGCACCACAAAATAGATAAATAAAGCAAAAGTATAAACAAATAGCGTAGTGGAAATTGAAATAACGCATAAGGAATATTCGCATCACACCACGTCTCATGCCCAATAACACCACGCATTTGGAATAACAAATGAAATATTTGAATAGCCTCGCGGAATTGACAAATAACACTGTGGAAATCTAAATAAAGCAAAATTAGTATTCTCATAACACCATGTCTCATGCCCAACAACACCACACATTTGGAATAATGCAGATAATATTCAAATAATCCCATGGAATTGATAAATAACGACATGTAAAAAGAAATAATGTGGGGAATAATATATTATTTTTGTTTTTTCTGGAGTTATTGTGGTGTTATGAACATGTTAATGGAGTGTTCTTCAGCTGTAGTTTCTGAATTTTTTTCTTAATGAACTTTAAATAGATTTGGAGTTGCTAAAGTGGTTGTGGGTTTTTATTAAAATGTTATTAAAGAGTATGCTATTATTGATTCGTTTTAGAATTTCTTGTGAACTTGTAACAGAAACAATAATTATAGAATAGTTCACTAGCACCACAGTAAGACCAACAGAAGAGCATTTCTAATAATTGAATTATACAAATAAATGTGGGGATGATTTTAATTTTTTTTAAATGGTGTTATTTTGACTTTTTTTTGTGTGTTATTGTGGGATTATTAACATGTTATTGAAGTATTTTTTAGATGTAGTTGCTTAATATTTGAAGTTGCAACACAAACAACAAAATAATCAAAGCATAAGAGTAAATTAACTATTTACCAGAATCATCCAGTTAGTTAAAAAAATAAAATAATAATCATACAAACATGATAAGTCTGTCAATGAATAAAACTGATAATTAAACTAAATCATAATAAATTATATATTACTTAGAGAATTCATCAACAGTCTGACATATGTTTGAGTTGATATTTGTGATTCATAATATTCCTACAATATCGTAAACAGAACAAGTTTTGGAAAAAAATTTAAACAAAAGGCTCAGATGGAATGAATTTTGGATTTCAGTTATATAACTGGCTTAGACAATCATGCAAAATTTCCTACGATGGAATACCAGGTTACTAGCTTTTTGATGCTTCTTGATATTTTCTTGTACACAATGCTTATGGTTAGATAAAAATAATAATACATAGATTAAAGGGATTTTTTAAATGTAGAGATATTTACTTTTGGATCTCTTATTTTTCTCACAATAACCTTTAAGCTAGATTTAGATATTCCTTTTGGCCTCATCTTAGCTGGGTCATTCACATTGCAATCTTAATTTGACTGATTTTTCTTCTTCTTTTTTTCTTAACTTGAGGTGTTGTTCAAGATATTGCTTCATTAAGGTCGACAGATAATTTTTTAAATGTTTCCCAAAGCAGCATCTGCTTGGTAAATTCTTCTCCTTGTGCTTTATTAATTAGTTGGTGTACAAACCTCGGAGACTATGAAGGGAATAGGAGGCCACTAGAAGAATCAGCCATCATTTGGGACTACTATAGATGTTTATATCCAAACCTATTATAGATGTCCCATTTAGCATGAATAGACCTTCAAAATAACAAATATTTGTTAGGAATCAGATTTATTTTACCCACATTAATAACATGTAATACATGAGAACACAACAACCCATTCATTTAAAACATACTGCAACTGCAAGTGACCTTGAAATTAAATTTATCATAATTCACAATCTAGGTCTTCAATTTCCCATCATTATCCAAATTCCGTGTATAATATTTTGAACCACTATCCAAGGAGAATTCAAGGGTAAGTCCACATAACCCATTGAGTAGCTCTTGCTCAAACATTCAGTAAAGCTTCCTCACATAAATTGAGGAAGCTTTCTTCAACACTGGGTTAACTTTAAAAATCAGCATAGTGACAGATTAATTACATTTGAAATCTTTGTCATTTTCGTTCTAGTGTCATAATTTCATTATATTTTCAAGATCGATAAAACTATCTATGAGAGAGCTTGTGGGCTTTGAAATACCATAACATATATTATTTGTGGACTCCCTTCTTTGAGTTGATAAGATTCTTATTCCAAATATTTCTTTATTGAAGGCAGTGGACCATTTGTGTCTGATTTTGTACATATCATATAACCACACGTTGTTGTGTAGGTTACCCATTTTAATAATTAAGGACAATGTTTCTTTGAACTCCTCCTTAGAATCACACTTACTCATGCATTTATAAAAAAGATCGATGACGCTCTTAATACAAACTCCACAATGCAGTTTTGAAGGTATTTGTTTGTAGATATGTCATTGTCATAATCTTTGTCATGTTTGTGGGAGACATTCTTCAATGACTATTATCATCACTTGGTCCTGATCGNTACTCATGCATTTATAAAAAAGATCGATGACGCTCTTAATACAAACTCCACAATGCAGTTTTGAAGGTATTTTTTTGTAGATATGTCATTGTCATAATCTTTGTCATGTTTGTGGGAGACATTCTTCATTGACTATTATCATCACTTGGTCATGATCAGTGAAAAGACTTATTGGATGCTTGTCACCCATTATTTGAATAAAATTTTTGAATAGCCATCTAAACAAATCAATAGTCTCCTCGAATAAGAAGACAACCCCAAATAGAATGTTTTACCAGTGGTGATTAACCCCCACAAAGGGAGCACAACATAAGTTATATTTATTTAATCTATAGTTTGTTTACAAAATTATTACATCCCCAAAACAGTCATAATCTTTCCTGGATAACCCATCAATCAAAAAAAAACTTATTATTTTACCATACTCATCGGTTTGAAAATCCAAGGCAAACATGCTATCGTCGGCTTGCCTCTTCATGAACAATTGTATTAGAAAATTGACATCTTCTTGTTCAATTTTTTGTCTTTTTACTCTTTGAATGAAATTAAACACATTTAACTTCATGCATTACAAATTCTCCACTTCCCAACCTTTGTAGCAATGAATTTATATGTATTTGTTGTTTCGATACCTGATCCTGTCATTGATCTCAACAGGTCTGCATTTAACTCACTTATCCTTCTACTGGAACAAAGAAGATGCTTATCACCACATTCAACCAAGGGATGGTTATGACTTTCAATGAATTTCTTTACTGTCTAATTACCTTCAATATTAATTGCATAGCGAACCATGGCTTGATAGCCAGTCCTCGTGTCTGCTTTTTTTAGCTTCGTTGTATTCATAATGTTAGACCCTTTCTTGTGACCAATTTTTCTACAAAAGAAATCTTTGGTCTTCCTTTTCTTGGAATTCAACCAATAACTACTATGGTCCTTCCAAAAATTGAATCCTACTTAATGTGTATAGGGACAATAGTTTTCATAAGCTTCTTGCTCATTGTAAATAGCGGTGCTCAGAAACTTCTCTAAATTTGGATCAACATGACTACAAATTTTCAAAAAATTAGTCCATTGTTAGAATGAGAAGAAAAACCCAAAAAACATTACAAATAACCCAACTAATAACACAACCAAAAACACCACATCAAGACCATGATCAACCNTAAATAAAGCAAAATTAGTATTCTCATAACACCATGTCTCATGCCCAACAACACCACACATTTGGAATAATGTAGGGAATATTCAAATAATCCCGTGGAATTGATAAATAACGACATGTAAAAAGAAATAACGTGGGGAATAATATGTTATTTTTGTTTTTTCTGGTGTTATTGTGGTGTTATGAACATGTTAATGGAGTGTTCTTAAGCTGTAGTTTCTGAATTTTTTTCTTATTGAACTTTAAACAGATTTGGAGTTGCTAAAGTGGTTGTGGGTTTTTATTAAAATGTTATTAAAGAGTATGCTATTATTGATTCATTTTTGAATTTCTTGTGAAGTTGTAACAGAAACAATAATTATAGAATAGTTCACTAGCACCACAGTAAGACCAACATAAGAGCACTTCTAATAATTGAATTCTACAAATAAATGTGGGGATGATTTTAGTTTTTTTTAAATGGTGTTATTTTGACTTTTTTTTTTGTGTTATTGTGGGATTATTAACATGTTATTGAAGTATTTTTTAGATGTAGTTTCTTAATATTTGAAGTTGCAACACAAACAACAAAATAATCAAAGCATAAGAGTAAATTGACTATTTACCAGAATCATCCAATTAGTTAAACAAATAAAATAATAATCATACAAACATGATAAGTCTGTCAATGAATAAAACTGATAATTAAACTAAATCATAATAAATTATATATTACTTAGAGAATTCATCAACAGTATGAAGTATGTTTGAGTTGATATTTGCGATTCATAATTATCCTACAATATTGTAAACATAACAAGTTTTGGAAAAAAAATTAAACAAAAGGCTTAGATGGAATGAATTTTGGATTTCAATTATATAACTGGCTTAGACAATCATGCAAAATTTCCTACGATGGAATACCAGGTTACTAGCTTTTTGATGCTTCTTGATATTTTCTTGTACACAATGCTTATGGTTAGATAAAAATAATAATACATAGATTAAAGGGATTTTTTAAATGTAGAGATATTTACTTTTGGATCTCTTATTTTTCTCACAACAACCTTTAAGCTAGATGTAGATATTCCTTTTGGCCTCATCTTAGCTGGGTCATTCACATTGCAATCTTAATTTGATTGGTTTTTCTTCTTTGTTTTTTTTCTTAACTAGAGGTGTTGTTCAAGATATTGCTTCATTAAGGTCGACAGATAATTTTTTAAATGTTTCCCAAAGCCGCATCTGCTTGGTAAATTCTTCTCCTTGTGCTTTATTAATTAGTTGGTATACAAACCTCTGAGACTATGAAGGGAATAAGAGGCCACTAAAAGAATCAGCCATCATTTTGGATTACTTTAGATGTTTATATCCAAACCTATTATAGATGTCCCATTTAGCATGAATAGACCTTCAAAATAAAAAATATTTGTTAGGAATCAGATTTATTTTACCCACATTAATAACATGTAGTACATGAGAACACAACAACCCATTCATTTAAAACATACTGCAACTGCAAGTGACCTTGAAATTAAATTTATCATAATTCACAATCTAGGTCTTCAATTTCCCATCATTATCCAAATTCCGTGTATAATATTTTGAACCACTATCCAAGGAAAATTCAAGGGTTAGTCCACATAACCCATTGAGTAGCTCTTGCTCAAACATTCAGTAAAGCTTCCTCACATAAAATGAGGAAGTTTTCTTCAACACTGGGTTAACTTTAAAAATCAGCATAGTGACAGATTAATCACATTTGAAATCTTTGTCATTTTTGTTCTAGTGTCATAATTTCATTATATTTTCAAGATTGATAAAACTATCTATGAGAGAGCTTGTGGGCTTTGAAATACCATAACATATATTATTTGTGGACTCCCTTCTTTGAGTTGATAAGATTCTTATTCCAAATATTTTTTTTATTGAAGGCAGTGGACCATTTGTGTCTGATTTTGTACATATCATATAACCACACGTTGTTGTGTAGGTTACCCATTTTAATAATTAAGGGCAATGTTTCTTTGAACTCCTCCTTAGAATCACACTTACTCATGCATTTATAAAAAAGATCGATGACGCTCTTAATACAAACTCCACAATGCAGTTTTGAAGGTATTTTTTTGTAGATATGTCATTGTCATAATCTTTGTCATGTTTGTGGGAGACATTCTTCATTGACTATTATCATCACTTGGTCATGATCAGTGAAAAGACTTATTGGATGCTTGTCACCCATTATTTGAATAAAATTTTTGAATAGCCATCTAAACAAATCAATAGTCTCCTCGAACAAGAAGACAACCCCAAATAGGATGTTTTACCAGTGGTGATTAACCCCCACAAAGGGAGCACAACATAAGTTATATTTATTTAATCTATAGTTTGTATAAAAAATTATTACATCCCCAAAACAGTCATAATCTTTCATGGATCACCCATCAATCAAAAAAAAAAACTTATTATTCTACCATACTCATCGGTTTGAAAATCCAAGGCAAACATGCTATCGCCGGCTTGCCTCTTCATGAACAAGTGTATTAGAAAATTGACATCTTCTTGTTCAATTTTTTGTCTTTTTTTCTCTTTGAATGAAATTGAACACATTTCACTTCATGCATTACAAATTCTCCACTTCCCAACCTTTGTAGTAATGAAGTTATATGTATTTATTGTTTTGATACCTGATCCTGCCATTGATCTCAACAAGTCTGCATTTAACTTACTTATCCTTCTACTGGAACAAAGAAGATGCTTATCACCACATTCAACCAAGGGATGGTTATGACTTTCAATGAATTTCTTTACTGTCTAATTACCTTCAATATCAACTGCATAGCGAACCATGGCTTGATAGTCAGTCCTCATGTCTGCTTTTTTTAGCTTCGTTGTATTCATAATGTTAGACCCTTTCTTGTGACCATTTTTTCTACAAAAGAAATTTTTGGTCTTCCTTTTCTTGGAATTCAACCAATATCTACTATGGTCCTTCCAAAAATTGAATCCTACTTGATGTGTATAGGGACAATAGTTTTCATAAACTTCTTGCTCATTGTAAATAGTGGTGCTCAGGAACTTCTCTAAATTTCGATCAACATGACTACAAATTTTCAAAAAATTAGTCCATTGTTAGAATGAAAAGAAAAACCCAAAAAACATTACAAATAACCCAACTAATAACACAACTAAAAACACCACATCAGGACCATGATCAACAAAAGAATAACACACAATTATAAAGTAGGAATAACACAATATCATTAGAACAAACCAAAATAACACCAGTATAATACTATAGTAACACTAGAATAACATCATAAATAACTAGCACGCATGCATACATGAGAATAATTTTAGGATAAAACCAATTAAACTTAAAAAAAGAACGTCAGAAACATCCAAATCAACACACAAGAAAAACAAACTAGTACAACCACATTAAAACTAACAATAACACTATAATAACAACATCATTACACAACAAAACAATTAAATAACATAAAAACAAATCAACCAAAATACACCACATTAACACTACCATTTACACCAGAATAACACCACTATTATACCACTTTAACAATACTAAATCACAAGAAAAACATAAAGTAACACGAGATAAACAATAGAATAACACCAAAAAACCTAGCAGACATGCATAACAATAACACTAGATTGATACTATAAACAAAAAGATAAAGCCAAAAACAACACTAAAACTAAAGTAAATACTAACTTCAATCTAAACATAATAAATAAAAAATAAAAAACCAAAAAGTATCAAAATATCACCATAATAGCAGCAAGAAAACAACACAGACATAACCCTAAACTAACATAAAACTAAAAAACTTTAAAGACTCACTTCATCCTCAATGTTGAGAGAGAATGATGGCTGCAAAAACTCCAATATTTTGTTGTTTAACAAGAAGTCCATTGAAACTATAAAAGAAACCCAATCGAATAGTAGCTACTCATTTGAGCGTGAGAAAATGAAAGCCAAAATAACACCTTTTGAGAATAAAGATTTTGGTTAAGGTCAGATTGGGCCGTGTGCTCATTTTTTTTTACTAGAATTTTGTGTGGGTCCCAAAAGGCCAAGTGTCCTCATTTTATTTGTCTTTGAACATACCTTTACGTTCAGAGTCCGGACGCAATATTTTTTTTCCAGGTTCACGGCATAACCCTCATCTTTCCCTGTGAACACAACTTCATCTGAATCACATAATCATCTCCCAATTGGATTTTGCTAATTCCTAGAGTTAGTGTCAAACTAGAGAAGAAAATGAGTTTTTGAGCTTGTAGGATTTTAAAATGCCATTTTTTTTGTACTATTATGACTTTTTTAGGTTTTTTATATATGTAAATCCTCCAAAAATTAATCTAAGAATTATAATTAAAACCCTATCGTAAAAAAACCAAAATAAGCTATTTTTTTAATCTATTTATTAATGTTAATTAAGTTCATAATTTTTCTTCCTTTAAGAATATAATCATAATAATTTTCTTATAAATTATACAACATGCATATATTAAAATTTTATACGCAATTTAGAATACACTTAATTTAATGAATAAATAAGTTTATTTCTTTATTATTTATATTTAACTCTCTAATTGGAGTAGAATTAATAGCCGAACCATCCAATTCATAGTAGTTTGATGTTTGTCTCATCAAGGTAAGAAACTATATTTTTATTAGAGGATAAACATATCATTCATTGTTGTGGACATTAATCATTCTTAATTGTAAATCTATAGTTAGTCCATAGAATTGTCAATCATGCAATTGTTACCTTTTTTTGTTGTTTCTTACTTATTGCTCATGTTGAAAACATTAACTGTCTTAAATTATTGTTGTAGAATTTCTTTAATAATTGGGCTAATCCTACAAATATGATATTTTATTTCCCTTCACTTGCATTAATTTGCATTTATCAAATCACAAGACTGCATGAAATTGCATACTTCTTACATATTATAGTTTAAGAGAGCTTGATATACTTATATGTGATGACATATAGGTTGGTGGAACTCTTTTAGATATTGGCTAGCCAAACGGATGGGCTCACAAAGTGAAGACTTTACAAGAAATCGTCAGGTTTCCTTAGGTTGTTATTGATATCTCTGGTTTGAGAATATTTGTTAAAACCAACTATGTATAAATATGAATGAAAATTTTCATAATAAGAAATTTGATTGAAAATAATTGAATTTATGAATAGAGTTTTCAAGTTTTACTTGGATTAATCTGCTATTTTTTTTTATTGATGATATTTATATCTACTCAAAAAATAAAGAATGGTATGTCCAATATATATGAGCAACATTATATACTCCTAGACATAATAAACTTTGTGCCAGAATCTCTAGGTGTGAATTTTTCCTTCAATAAGTAATATTTTTGGGACACAATGTAAGTAGAGCTCGAATTTCTATTGATGGTGCAATAAATAAGGAATCATGGATTGGTTGAAACCAAGAACTACTACTGAGATTCATAGTTTCCTTGAATTAATTAGATATTATAGGAGATTTATTGAATGTTTTTCTTGCTTTATTGCACCACTAACAAGGTTGACTCAAAATGGTCATAAAGTTTGAATGGCATGATGCTTATGAGTAGATTTTCCATAAACTAAAGAATTATTTAGTAGCAACCCTATTTATCCCCCTTCTCTCTAGAACAAATGGAGTCCAAATCTACAGTGATACTTTACATCAAGGATTGGGATATGTTCTAATGTAGCATAGAAAGGTTGTAGCTTATGCCTCTAGACAACACAAAGAGCATGAATGAAATTATCCTACCCACCACTTCAAGTTTTCTGTAGTTATTTATGCACAGATGTTTTGGAGGCACCACCTTTATAAAATCATTATGAGGTATTTACCAATCATAAAGGTTTGAATTACATTTTAACCAAAAAATATTTGAACTTTGAGACAAATGTGATGGTGTTAGTTGATGTAAAACTATACCTTGAAGATTCATTACCACCCTGGTGAGGTGAATGTGGTCACATATGCTTTAAACAAAAAAAAAATTCAATGTATGCAAATTTGATGGTTAATCAAGAGAATGAGTTATTATAGGAGATGGAGTGACTCCAGGTTGAGTTAATACCAAAAGGTTCCACTCCTATCATGTAGCAACTATCAATTTAGCTTACACTTATGAATTCTATTTGTTCATCCAAGATGATGATGTTGCCTTGTTAAAGCTTAGAGAGCAGGAAATGAATGGATCAAATCTTGAATTTTTTATTGATCAAGATAAAAATTTGAGATTTCAGGATCAACTATGTTTTCATGGTTAGGAAGGACTTTCATAAGAAATACTTGCTGAGGTACATTTCGCTCTATATTCTTTTCATCTGTCAAATATTAAGATGTATCATGATCTTAAGAAGCTATTTTGGTTGCTAGGTATTAAAATTACTGTAGCTAATTTTGTAGCTAAGTGTTTGACCTATCAGATGGTTAATCTAAAAAATCAGAGATCTGGTGGAAAGGTATAGCCCATTTCCATTTCAAAGTGAAAATGGAAAGAGATGTTCATGGATTTCATGGTTTTCTTGCTGAGATCCAAGCAAGGATATGATATTATTTGGGTTATGGTGATAAATCAATTAAGTTAGCTCATTTTTTACAAATCATGCAAACTTATTTAGTGGACAAGTTTCCCAATCTAAAGATAGAAAACATCATTTGAAATCATAGAATTCTAGTTGCTATTATATAAAATTATGATGGAAGAATTACTTCTAAGCTCTAGAAACAAGTGAAAAGTGGACACTCGAGCACACCAATCAGCTCATATAAGAATTGTTTAGAGCTTGCATTTTGGACATCCGACATAGCTTAGAAGACCATACTCCATTGATAGATTTTGCCTTAAACACGACTTTTAAGCTAGTAATAGCATGGAACCTATTGGCATAAATCTTTGATGCCAAACATTAGGGTGTCTACCAGCCTAATGTGAGATAGTTTATGGTTTTTCTGTAGCATCTAGTAGCTCAAGACAGCCCCCCTAGACTCTATAGCATTTATTCAAGGCTGGGGCTAGGGTTAGATTTAGCCTCACTTGAAAGAACCTACCATCAGAGGGGTCTATTCAAGTAGCGATAGATGCTCAATGCATTTTTTAAGGTTAATAAGTTACTACACATCTGTTTGGAGTCTCTCATGATCAACAGAAGTCATGAGTTCCTCCTATGGGTGCTACAAGGAAATTTGGGTTCAGGATGCACTACCTGTGTCGTTGCTTAAGGTGACCATTGGCAGCAATTTCCCTTGTGAATGGCTAGTCCAAATATCCAATTTTAAAGTTATATGACTAAATTTCACTCAAATGGAGTCTTCCGTAGCTTATGGATCAATGAAAACCTCCGTTGGGTGCTTCAAGTGTAAATTAGGGTTTCGGGGCTAGACTGATGCATAGGTGTCAAAATCGGGCACCTACACACCAAAATTCCTTCCCTAATCTTTAAGACCAAGCCTATAGAAGTTTGTCACTAGCTTCTAGCGCATGAGCACCAAATTTAGTGTTGAGCCACTAGTTCCGGGCTCCTTAGAGCCCAAAACAACAAAATAATTGTCTCTTCCCGAGAGCCGGAAAAGTAGGCGCCACTTGGGTGGCAACTAAGCGCCAAACTTGGAGCCCGGACACCAAAGGCCTGACATTAGGATTATCGTGGCTAGGTACCAGTGCCTTGCTAGCTCACAAAGACAGCTATTTTTTGGCACTGATTTGACCTCTAAGAGAGTCAAAATTACAGAGGTTTGATGATGAGCTAACCCGAACCACAATTACATGAATATTTATACTCCAAAAGATTTCCAAAAACTTAGTCCAAGTTATATTTAGTGACTTGTGTGCAAAATTAAAATGTTATAAAATTTAGAAAATAGTTTACACACTAGTGGCACTACACAAGTGTACATATCATTTCAAGTAACATAGGATTTTTCTTAAAAACTNTTTCCATTTCAAAGTGAAAATGGAAAGAGATGTTCATGGATTTCATGGTTTTCTTGCTGAGATCCAAGCAAGAATATGATATTATTTGGGTTACGGTGATAAATCAATTAAGTTAGATCATTTTTTACAAATCATGCAAACTTATTTAGTGGACAAGTTTCCCAATCTAAAGATAGAAAACATCATTTGAAATCATAGAATTCTAGTTGCCATTATATCAAATTATGATGGAAGAATTACTTCTAAGCTCTAGAAATAAGTAAAAAGTGGACACTCGAGCACACCATTCAGCTCATATAAGAATTGTTTAGAGCTTGCATTTTGGACATCCGACATAGCTTAGAAGACCATATTCCATTGATAGATTTTGCCTTAAACACGACTTTTAAGCTACTAATAGCATGGAACCTATTGACATAAATCTTTGATGCCAAACATTAGGGTGTCTACCAGCCTAATGTGAGATAGTTTATGGTTTTTCTGTAGCATCTAGTAGCTCAAGACAGCCCCCCTAGACTCTATAGCATTTATTCAAGGCTGGGGCTAGGGTTAGATTTAGCCTCACTTGAAAGAACCTACTATCAGAGGGGTCTATTCAAGTTGCGAGAGATACTCAATGCATTTTTTAAGGTTAATAAGTTACCACAAATCTGTTTGGAGTCTCTCATGATCAACAGAAGTCATGAGGTCCTGCTATTGGTGCTACAAGAAAATTTGGGTTCAGGATGCACTACCTGTGTCGTTGCTTAAGGTGACCATTGGCAGAAATTTCCCTTGTGAATGGCTAGTCCAAATATCCAATTTTAAAGTTATATGACTAAATTTCACTCAAATGGAGTCTCCCGTAGCTTATGGATCAATGAAAACCTCTGTTGGGTGCTTCAAGTGTAAATTAGGGTTTCGGGGCTAGACCGATGCATAGGTGTCAAAACCGGGCACCTACACACCAAAAATCCTTCCCTAATCTTTAAGACCAAGCCTAAAGAAGTTTTTCTCTAGTTTCTAGCACATGGGCACCAAATTTAATGTTGAGCCACTAGTTCCGGGCGCCTCAGAGCCCAAAACAACAAAATAATTGTCTCTTCCCGAGAGCCGGAAAAGTAGGCGCCACTTTGGTGGCAACTAAGCGCCAGAATTGGAGCTCGGACACCAAAGGCCTGACATTAGGGTTGTCATGACTAGGTACCAGTGCCTTGCTAGATCACAAAGACAACTATTTTTTGGCACTGATTTGACCTCTAAGAGAGTCGAAATTACAGAGGTTTGATGATGAGCTAACCCGAACCACAATTACATGAATATTTATACTCCAAAAGATTTCCAAAAACTTAGTCCAAGTTATATTTAGTGACTTGTGTGCAAAATTAAAATGTTATAAAATTTAGAAAATAGTTTACACACTAGTGGTACTACACTAGTGTACATATCATTTCAAGTAAGATAGGATTTTTCTTAAAAACCCCAATATCAATCCCATGAGGATAGCTGATAACTTAATATATTTAACTAAGAAATACCTTTTTTTTAAATGGTAGATTATATTCTATGAAAATAAAAAAGCAATTCAAGTGAAAAGTTAAGTTTTACTAATTCCTGTAAGTGCAACTTAAAAGTAAATGCAGGGATTCATAAATAACAAACGCTAGAAAATTTAATATATGTGAAAAGACTTTATCCTTCCAAATATTTCATAATCAGTGTAGGATTGCATATGCTTAGAAGTTTAACTGATGTATTATGACAAATAAGAACAAATCTATTCTTTACCTCTTCCAAGCATAAAGAACATTGGCTAATCTAAAGTTGGTGTCGACATTTATAGTAGTGTTGGGTAGTTTCTAGCCTCTCACCTCTAGATTACCCATTTTACCCTCTCTATAGGACCTACAAGTGACCCTTAGTTTCAACTCTAGACCAAATTGATAAAAGAATCTAGCCTGTCACCCTAGAAACATCAATTCTCCACCCATCAAATCTTATCTCCCTATCTATTTACACTTCTCTTTGAGAGATTGCCATGGCTCTTTCCAAAGTGAAATGTGGTACTCCCTAATAAGAGAAATCTTAGCCCTCTTGGGTTTGTAAGTTTCTTATTAGGTTTTATCAAAATAAATGGATAGTTTGCAAATTAAAAGAAGAACAAGTGAAAATACCATCACAAATATTTGGAATAAAAGTAGTACTAAAATAATCAAATCCACCACATAATTACTTCTTATTACATTAAAAAAGAGAAAAACAACTCAGACTTCATGGGGATATCAAAACAAAATATATTTAAAAAACTCAAATCTAACGTACAAAAGAAAAGATACAAATATTTATCTTAAATGTTTACCCAAGCACTCCTCTGAAGTTCCCTAACTTCTCTGACTCTACAAGACTCTTACAAGACTCAAAATACTCCATAAATCACAAATACTCACCAAACCTTGCTACGANAAAGAGAAAAACAACTCAGACTTCATGGGGATATCAAAACAAAATATATTTAAAAAACTCAAATCTAACGTAGAAAAGAAAAGATACAAATATTTATCTCAAATGTTTCCCCAAGCACTCCTCTGAAGTTCCCTAACTTCTCTACAAGACTCTTATAAGACTCACAATACTCCGTAAATCACAAATACTCACCAAACCTTGCTACGGTGGCCGCCCATTCTATATGGGTTCCTCCCTTTCTTAAAATGACTCCAAGACTCTCCCTTTTCATTTAGAATTTATCTCAATATATAGAGCTTTAAAAATCAACAAGGGTTTGTTCAAACATATCTTCAAAATTTTTCCATATTCAATGAATATAAGTGTAACCTTTTCTTGAGCCTAAGCGCCAAATTGCTGCACCAGCCTTNTCTCCCTTTTCATTTAGAATTTATCTCAATATATAGAGCTTTAAAAATCAACAAGGGTTTGTTCAAACATATTTTCAAAATTTTTCCATATTCAATGAATATAAGTGTAACCTTTTCTTGAGCCTAAGTGCCAAACTGCTGCACCAGCCTCAATTTCCATCTGGCGCCTAGCGCCAATTAGGCTATTTTTGGGAATTGTCTTGATTTAGCCTAATTTGCTCCTTTTTGATGTATTTTTTCTCGTTTTTACTTATAAACTTTTTTTCTTGCACTTGCAAGAAAAACCACAAAAAATACATTTAGATAAAGCACAATATCCTAAAAAATTGGTATAAAATGTTCATATAAAATAAGTAATTTTAATATGCATCTTGAGCTTTAGGGATGGAAAATTAGGGTAAATAATACATTTTAAACCCTCCTCTAGAAGCTTCCAAGGGAATCTAATGAGGACGTTCTGGATAATTAAATGGGGTGAGTTGAGCTAAACCTTGGGAGCATCGTTCTTCCCTAAGGGATCGATCTCATTTTCATCGATACCTGAAAAAGCTTGGGGATGTTTTGGGAAGAACTTGGAGAGCACTTAGAGAGAGCTTTAAGGAACTTTAGAGGGATTTCTTAGGAGATAAAGAGAGGAAGAGCTTCATCTTCCTCAAGAGGAGAAAGTTAAGGGAGCTTATCTCCCCCATTCTCTTCCCTTCTTCAGGCTCTTCTTCCTCATCTCCTTCGTCTTCCTCCACCACATTTTCTGAGTGTGTGAGGTGATCTTATTTAGAAAGGCTTAGCTAGCAAGGTAACAAGGTTGTTACTCTCCTATACTAAAGAAGAGATTTATCCTAGGTCGGGGGAAGCATCACCAAAGCATCATTGGAGCACCATTGGAGCACTGCGAAAATTTAGGCTTCTCTCTTATTTTTAAGAAAGCTTTATTCAGAGAATGAGCACGGGATTTTGATCAATCACCGCGATGGTATAACATCTTAAGAATTTATAATTTTCTTTTTTAGCTACCGCTAGGAATATTTTAGGATATGACTTGTGGGTCTGTTGCTAGCACGAGGTGAGTTAGCTCACCAACGCTACTCAGCATGGCCACACTTCCTTAGAGTGACATTTGATTTCTTAAAGGAAGACTTATGTTAGGAACCCCATTTCTTCTCATCAATTTGCCTTCATTCAAGGGAGAGAGATAATTGATAATATACTACTAGCACAAGAAATGGTTGAAATATTTGATAAAAAATGTATAGGTGGAAATATGGTTCTTAAATTTGACAATAAAAAAGTGTTTGATATTATAAGTTGGGATTCTATTCCCAATATTCTGAAGGCTAGAGGCTTCCCAAAAAAATTTTGTCATATTATCAAATGATGGTTGGAGAATAATCATTATAGCATTTTGGTTAATGGAAACTGCTATGGCTACTTCTCTACTCAACGTGGCATTAAATAAGATTATCCCCTATCCTCAACTATATTTATTTTGACTTTTGATTACTTCTCTCTTTTAATGAATAGTTTGAATGAGACACATCTCCATGTTCAATACTCACACAAATTAAAGGTTTTGGTAAGTCATTTGGGCTATCTTGATGATGTTATTCTGTTTTCTAATGCTACCAAATATGCTATCAAGAGTCTCATGCAGACTCTAAATGTTTTTCAAAATACTTCTGGCTTGTTTTTTAAAAAGGCAAAATGTCATATTTATTTTGAGAAAACTATTAAATCTACCACTGTCAATTGGGCAACTTCTAATATTGGATGCTCTACAATCACTTTACCTCTTAAATATCATGGAGTAAACATACTAAGTGGGAGGAGGAAACATGTTCAATTAGATGTTGTGGTGGATAAAATTAAGGCCAGAATTGCTGATTGGCATAATGTTTTTCTTTCTAATGGAGGGAGAGTGACTTTATTGAGAACTGTTTTCCATAGTACACCATTGTATGCTATGCAGGTTTTGAATCTAAAAAAGAGTACTAAATAATTGCTGGAACACATTTTTAATAAGTTCCTTTGGTCTGGTGGTGGTCAATCCAAAATCTGGGTAGGTTAGCATAAAGTTTGTTAGCCACGTACTTTTGAGGCCTTGGCTTTAAAAGTTTGCAACACATGGCTAAGATTAATACGTGTAAACTATGGTTTAAAATTAGAGATGGTACTTATTTATAGGCTAATTTCTCGCATCAAATGTATTTCACACAACAACAACCTTCCTTGGTAAACTGGAAGGTTGGGGATTCCAAAATCTTAAAATCTATTCTTAAAGCCAGATCTTTGGATAATCAATATATTTACTAGGATATTGGGGAAGGGAAGGTTTCCTTTTACCATGAACATTGGGGTTTAACTAACTTTCTTAAATTCACTCCTCCCTTGCATGACAATAATATTATGGTTTCTCATTGTTGGATTAATAGCCATTGGGGCATATCTAAACTAAGGGAAATATTTTGGGAGTATGCTCCCTCAATAGCTAATATTCNTAATCAATATATTTACTAGGATATTGGGGAAGGGAAGGTTTCCTTTTACCATGAACATTGGGGTTTAACTAAATTTCTTAAAGTCACTCCTCCCTTGCATGACAATGATATTATGGTTTCTCATTGTTGGATTAATAGCCATGGGGCATATCTAAACTAAGGGAAATATTTTGGGAGTATGCTGCCTCAATAGCTAATATTTCTATCTTGTTCAAGATACCCCTATATGGAAACTTTTCTCTAATGCTCTATTACTAAAATGTTGTCGTCATTATTTCTGGTTCCTGGAGTTGCCCGCTATAGAAAGNTTTAAAAAAATATGAAATCAAACTGACCCCATATTTTTCATAGTTTAAATAAAAGAGCACTATACCTCAAACTCTGTATCTACCACGAAGGATAAACACAAGACTTCAGGATGAGGCCTGATCAATAAACTATGAAATATATGACATACGTTTGGTCTGCGAAACCATTTTATTTGTCGACAAGTTCCCTTATTTAATACGAAGAATTAAATTAGGTTTATATTAAGTTGGATTTGAAAAAGCTTCCTATAAGAGCAAACCTCTATAGTTAGTTAAATCTTAGATAACTAAAGTTACCTAAGAAAACTCTCGGTAAAAATCAGAAAATGTTATCTTCAAAGAGGTCAAAAGGATAGGACATTTTAACGATATCAGACAATGACATGTGAAAGGGGAATGGTTCAAATTTAGAACATTTTATCGTAGAATCCAAAAGAGGAAGAACTAGGGGATGTTATAGATCCGGAGGAGAATCTCAGTGACTTCCATAGTTATCTTATTGTTTAGCTTTAGTTTTGGTGGGAAATTATTTAAACTATTTTCTCTTGCCAATTTTATTTGTTTAAGGCTTACATTTATGTGAAAAGATCATACAAATAGCCTGAAAGATGTGAGGGTTTAGGTCGTGATGAACGACAACCTTGGAATCCTAAGACGAGTTAGGGCTTAAATTGTACAGGAAAGCTATACACAGGCCTAACTGAAAGGTTGAGGATTTATGTTACATAAGAAAATAACCTCGAAGTCCTATGGCTTGATTGTTTAATTTTAAGGAAAGAAAAATGTTTTTGTAGATCCTCTAGCTGTTGAAGATGGTCGTGCTGCCCATAGTGCTAGTTCCAAGCTCCTCGCTATGACGAGTTTAAGTTTTCTAATGTGTCTGGTTATGATGTCAAATCAGATGTCCTTATGGTTATGATCATTTAGATATTATGGGGCATACTAAAGTTGATTAGAGCTACACCAGTTAGGATCCAATGGTTCCCTCATTCGAGTACCACTATTTTCTATTAGTCACTTAGTCCAAATGAATTTTACTAAACTCAAATTAATGAGTTCCATACTTTCATTTAGATCGTGAAAAATCTCACTAGAAATCATAGGTTACCACCTCAAAGGAATTCTTGATCATCCGATAGAGACGTCCTTATTTCGTTGTAATTGTTATTTATGATGTTTGTGATTAAATTTTGAGTTTGTCTTATATTTTGATTGTTGTGGCGGTGAATTTTATCTTAGTTGATTTTAGTTTTGGTTTTAGTTTTTCAACTATCCTAGTAGTTTTGGTTTTCATGCAAAGTGACATCGTTGTTTAACATGCAAGCTTAATAAGTTTAAAAATGCAATTTGGAAAGTACAAGAAAAGACGACACTGTAAAGTGTAAAAGTGTATCTGGCGAGCCTTCTCATTCCACCGCCTGAAAGGTTAGTACTTGCAAGGCATGTATACAATGATGCAAGAAAATTTGAATTACATGAGTAAATGAGGGTTTATATACCAAACTCCAAGCTATGACTTTTGGTTGGATCTTGAGAGATCCTAGTAGATAATTTTAGAGCAAAATATGGCAAGTCCAATCTATCATTCAGAATGTCTAATAGATTTCAAAATGTTTGAGGCATGTCTCTGGATCACTTTGAAAATACCTTGAAATATTCTAAGTTCATTTTTGGACTTGTCATATTGTTCCATTAATCATCAGAGGTCGAAGTGTGATTATTCCGTTGCTCAAAGAAACTTGACAATTTAATTATCCTGAGGATAGGATTCTTGATTAATCAATTGATATTTCGCTTAAGAGTTATGTGGGCNAAAATTTTTATTATTTTATTTATTTTTAATTTAAAGTATATTTTAAAAATAAAATATTTTCACAAAAATGGTTTTTATTTTTAAAAAATTCTCTTGATCACAAGGACATCAGAAAAATAATTTTCATATTTTTTCCAAGCATATTTAATTTAATATAAATATTTTTAGTTCTTAGACTAAGTCAAATAATTTTGATATTTTTACGGTGGTTAAACATAATTTTTATGGACAGTGGAGAAGTGATTTTGTCTATATTTTTATAAGTGTATAATTTACATAAATTAATATAAGTTATATGCATTTAATTAAGTATAGAAATGTACAACGTGATTCAAAGCATTACAATACTTTTCCTAGACTTCTCTGACCATAGGAAACCTACTAAAAGCATTTCCATAATTTCCCAAGAGATATTTTGATTTATATAATTAAAATAGCCAAAATGGTCACTTTGCCTTGAAAATTAGGGCTAGAAGAGTAGGAATGTCCTCTGAGCTTAGAAAAATTAGAAGACATAACCTCTGTGATGGGGAATGAACCCTCAAAAGTTCAAGCCACGGTGAGCGAAGTTTAGTCATGGAGAATTGAAACACCAAAGAAGGTATTTAATTCATTAAAAATTAGGGAATAAGAAAATAATTTTTTTAGCCCACATTATTCTCCTCTATTAACTAAGTAAGAGGATATTTTCTTTTCTTTTTGTGATTTTTCTACGCAAAGCTATGCATTTTTAAAGTTATGGGCATTTAAATAAATAAGAAAATCCTTATTTTTCTATTTAAGTGACGCGGTGCTGCGTCAACCTACAATGGCTTGGAAGCTCCACGCGACATATTCTAGTTTGGCGCTTTCATCCACCTCAGCGTTGACTCGGCTCGTGGTTCGTGTTCCATTCCTTCATCTGGCGCAATCTCGTCTGTTAGTTGGATACACGCGCAATCGGACAACTCTCCGTTGTCGTCCTTAAGTGACCTAACCTATAAGTCATTCACACTAAAACCTTAAGATCTTTGTCTAGACTCAACCAAATCACACGAGATTTGTTTCTAAACCTTCACTTACTAAATACAAACACATCTATGCGGTTGTTCATATGTAAAATCAAGCCATTACAAATGGAGAAGCAAAATAAGCTCGGGCGAGAGTTTGAGCTCAATACCTTTGTCTGAGAGAGGAGGCCTCAATTAGATGGTTTTGGTAGCTTTGATTAGACCCAACAAATCTCTGGATGAAGTCTTGTGCCCTTGTGAATCGTCTAGGCATGAATTCGATCGAGCTCAAATTCAGGTGTTAATCAAAGTCTATGCTAGGGGCTATTTCAGAGAGGGCTTTGATGGGGAATCAACTCCTCTCACTGTGATGATGGTGTGTACACAATTAATAAGAGTTTGGTGGATTGTGGAGAGATATCCTGGTTACAAGTGAAAATTTGAGCTCAAAATTGGGCTTTCAAAGTGGGGATCAGTTGGTAAAAATGGTGGCAGTGAGCTTATGAGTTCTTGGAGAGTGTCTGAGAGCAATTGGACAGAGTTTGCCCAAGGATTTTTAGAACACCACTCTTTGGCCATGGAGGACCTGATTAAATAGTGGAGCTTAGAGGGAAGCTCAGAGCAAATTGATGGGTGCAAAGATCTGCTTAGGTGGATGGCTGAGGAGCTCTAAAGAGTCATTGGGATGAGGTGGCCTCTATTGTTAAAATTGGGTTTGGTTTAAGGGCAGTGGCTGTCAATTTTGGCTCCTTCGATGACTAGGGTAGCTGGCCATGGCAGGGGAGGTGCTTATTTTTCTTAGGAACCTTAGAGGAATCTGTTACAACCATTAATTTGGGTTGGTGATGGGTTTTGGCAAAGATATATTTTGCTTAAGCAATTTAGGAAAAAAATCCCTTGATTTAGGGGACCTTTGGTCCATGGCTCATCTAGGGTGGGTTAAGTATGGTTTATCCTGGTCGAAGGGGGAGCTTAGTGGCTGTGGAGTCATCAATTTAGTGGCCATATGATGGCCAAGTTAATTTTGGTACATGGGTCCAATTTTGGGTCCAAATGGTCAGAGGTTGGGTTTGGGTTAGACTAGCCATGAATTTTAGCCCAATTAAATGATCAACATTGTGTATATGATTGTCATAAAGATTTTCTGGTGAAGAATTAAAGTGATTTTGAGTTCAATTGGAAGCTCAATTTGAAGGATTTTGGGATTTTGGTCAATTTGGGCATAATGGACTAGACTTGGGTCTAGGTTGGGCTATGTTCAAATTGATGGTTGAAAATGGTCTATAGGAATGTCATGCAGAGCTTTCAACATGAATTGGGTGCCAATTTTAGGGTTAGGGCATTCAATTTGGTGGGACTAGGTCATTGGCCAATTTGGGGATTTTTAGATTTGGGTCAAAATTGAGTGCAATTGAGGATTAAACAAGGCCAATTGAAGGTCAAATTTGATTTTTAGGAGTTTTATGAAGAATTTAGGATCCAAATTGAGGCAATTGAGTAGGCTATGGGGTTTAATTTGGTGGGATTAGATTATAGGAACAAAATTGGGGGTTTTGAATTAGATCAAAATTGAGCTCAAAGCATGGGCCAATTAGGCTTGAATTTGGTTTGGATTGATAATATGAAAGATGAAATTGAGTTTAGGACTAAAATTGAGGGAAATTGGGGCCAAATTGATGGACATTTGAGCTGAATTTAGAGAAATTGAGCCTTTAAAGGAAATCTGTGGGGTTTTGGTCAAAATGGCCAAATTGGCCAAGTTGGGATCAATTGAAGGGTTAAAATTTAGTTTGGGGACATTTGACGTGATTTTGGAGGTTTTGGAAAATTTTGGGGTGTCAAGGGTATTTTTTTAACTTTTGCAAATTTAGGGGTATTTTGATAATTCTAAAATTTTTCGGTGGTTTTGGGTAATTTGGGTGTTTTCAAATAAATTGAAATGATTTTTGAACAAATTTGGGTATTTTGAGTGAATTTGAGGATTTTGACCAAATTTAAGGCTTCAAGGGCATTTAGGTAATTGGGCGAATTTAGGAGCAAAATGCCAAGTTGGACACTTTGGTAGAATTGGGGTGCCAACCACCCTATTTGAGTCATGGATCAATTCTCTATTTACTGGTCTTAACTAAATCCTAGCCTATGGCTAATTATTCTAGGGGACCATCTACATGAGTCTCCCAAAATATCAAGGGAACAAAATCAACAATTTTGGGTTTAGGGGTTGTGAATGATTGTGGATGAAAGTGAGTGCAAGTGAGTGAACAAACTTTAGACCAACACCCATAGTCAACCCTAAGGTCAAGCAGTCTTATGGGAACTCTCCTTGGGGTCCTCCATACTAACCACACCTACTAAGTAGGTTAGGACAAATATGTGGAACTTCAAGTCGAGCAAGGAGGAGTTTAGAATTTCTAATAGTGAGGGTTCACTTTCTAGTTTTCTATGAATAATGAATAAGAAAGTCCTATGGCTAGACCTTAGGCAACTAAAGAGGGAAAAATAAACCTCAACCAAAAGTGAGGTCAACAAATGGACCCCCAATAAGTGTGGTGTGCTGGGCAAGCACACTGCGCGTATTGGCGTTGACCGATAAGTTCAAAAAACTACAGACTCCTTAGTCAACAAACATAGAAGGAGTGTAGAATTTGAGTGCTAGTTATTCCCACAGAGGAGTTAGCAAGTGCATCTTTGATTGAAATCAAGAAGTAGGAACTCTCACTGGGGACTTGAGAGTAGGTTTCAACTTATCAAGTTTCAGGTGTCAATTGAGGATGGGAATCAGAATTTAGGTGCTGACCCCGAGATAGGAATTGAAATTTAGGTATCAATCTCAAAAAGAGAGTAAAAATTTAGGTACCGACATTGAAGATTGAGAGTAGCATGTCATGTTCCATTCAGGGGGAATTATATCTATCTCAAAGATGTGTGTGGAGAATTGGATGTCGTGGTCTCATTCAAGGGGGTCATATACCAATCTCGAATGGTTGACAATAGGATGCGATGTTCCACTAGGGGAGTCTTACTCCTATCTCAAATATATGTGTAGAGCATTGGATGTTGTGGTCCCATTCAAGGGGGTCTTATACCAATTTTAGAAGGTTGAGAATAGGATGCGATGTTCCATTCATGGGAGTCTTACTCTTATCTTGAAGATGTGTGTAGAGAATTGGATGTTGTGGTCCCATTCAAGGGGGTCTTATACCAATCTCAAAAGGTTGAGAATAGGATGTTGTGTTCCATTCAGGGAAGTCTCACTCCTATCTCAAGGATTTGTTTAGAGAATTGGATGTCGTGGTCCCATTCAAGGGGGGTCTTATACCAATTTTAAAAGGTTGAGAATAGCATGTGATGTTCCATTAAGGGGATTCTTACTCCTATCTCAAGGATATGTTTACAGAATTTGATGTCTTGGTCCCATTCAAGGGGGTCTTACACCAAACTTGAAAGGTTCAGAATAGGATGTTGTGTTCCATTCAGGGGAGTCTCACTCCTATCTCGAAGATGTATGTAGAGAATTTGATGTTGTAGTCCCATTCAAGGGGGTCTTATACTAATTTTAGAAATTTGAGAATAAGATGTGATGTTCCATTTAGATGAGTCTTACTCCTATCTCAAAGATATGTTTAGAGAATTGTATGTCATTGTCCCATTCAAGGGGGTCTTACACCAATCTCAAAAGGTTGAGAATAGGATGTTGTGTTCCATTCAGGGCAGTCTCACTCCTATCTCAAAGATGTGTGTAGAGAATTGGATTTCGTGGTCCCATTGAAGGGGGTCATATACCAATCTAGAAATGTTGAGAATAGGATGCTATGTTTCATTCAGGGGAGTCTTACTCCTATCTCGATGTTATGTGTAGAGAATTGGATGTCGTGGTCCCATTCAAGGGGGTCTTATACCAATTTCAGAAGGTTGAGAATAGGATGTNTCAGTTGACTTCCAAGTTATGAAGATTAGGGGGATTATGATCTTATTGATGTCTTGCAAGGTTGGTGGATGGGTTTCTACCATTTAACCCCACTGTATTTTAATCATCCAATCATATTTATTAAGATCAAAATTATNTCAGTTGACTTCCAAGTTATGAAGATTAGGGGGATTATGATCTTATTGATGTCTTGCAAGGTTGGTGGATGGTTTTCTACCATTTAACCCCACTTTATTTTAATCATCCAATCATATTTATTAAGATCAAAATTACCCTTTTTTCCCTTGGTTAATCCTAATATTTTGATTAAGGCACCAAAGTCTAAAATGACTATTTTGCCTTTAGAGCACTTTACCTCATAACTCATCAAACACAACTCAAATGATTTTTTAGGGTTTAGAGTGTCATATCCATGAGGTAATTATAATGTCAGAGGAGAACATGTGGACCTCTCAAATTTTTGATTTAATTTAGATAATTATTTAAATTTAGAAGATAGAATTTTCAAAAGTTAATTTATTTCATTATCCAAAATAAAATTAATATTTATGGAAAAATTATTAGAGGTTTCCTTAGGTCAAAGAAATAATTAGACAAAATATCATGATTTTTTGGATCAAATTTATATTATTATTATTTAATTTTTAATAAATTTCAATGATTAAATTGAATAGAAAATAATATTTTAATTGCAAAAATCATTTTTACATTTTAAATATACTTCTTTGAATTCAAAAAATCTAGAGAATCAAATCTTATACTTTTATGATTTTTAATTTATTTATTATAATAATTTTAGTAAGAAAACATGAAAAATTCATTTTTAAGCCTTTAAAATTTATTTTTAACTTAGGAAAATTAGGAAACATGTCCTAATGAATTCTAAGTAATCAGGAGACATTCCCACTCACTTTCAACCATTTTTTGTATTACTAAAATTATGATTATTTTATTTATTTTTAATTTAAAGTATATTTTAAAAATAAAATATTTTCACAAAAAATGGGTTTTATTTTTTAAAAATTCCCTTGATCACAAGGACATCAGAAAAATAATTTTCATATTTTTTCTAAGCATATTTAATTTAATATAAATATTTTTAGTTCTTAGACTAAGTCAAATAATTTTAATATTTTTACGGTGGTTAAACATAATTTTTATGGATAGTGGAGAAGTGATTTTGTCTATATTTTTATAAGTGTATAATTTACATAAATTAATATAAGTTATATGCATTTAATTAAGTATAGAAATGTACAACGTGATTCAAAGCATTACAATACTTTTCCTAGACTTCTCTGACCATAGGAAACCTACTAAAAGCATTTCCATAATTTCCCAAGAGATATTTTGATTTATATAATTAAAATAGCCAAAATGGTCACTTTGCCTTGAAAATTAGGGCTAGAAGAGTAGGAATGTCCTCTAAGCTTAGAAAAATCAGTAGACATAACCTCTGTGATGGGGAATGAACCCTCAAAAGTTCTAGCCATGGTGAGCGAAGTTTAGTCATGAAGAATTGAAACACCACACAAGGTATTTAATTCATTAAAAATTAGGGAATAAGAAAATAATTTTCTTAGCCCACATTATTCTCCTCTATTAACTAAGTAAGAGGGTATTTTTTTTTATTTTTATGATTTTTCTACGCAAAGCTATGCATTTTTAAAGTTATGGGCATTTAAATAAATAAGAAAATCCTTATTTTTCGATTTAAGTGACACGGTGCTGCGTCAACCTACAATGGCTTGGAAGCTCCACGCGACATCTTCTAGTTTGGCTCTTTCATCCACCTCAACGTTGAATTGGCTCATGGTTCATGTTCCATTCCTTCATCTGGCGCAATCTCGTCTGTTAGTTGGATACACGCGCAATAGGACAGCTCTCCGTGTCATCCTTAAGTGACCTAACCTATAAGCCGTTCACACTAAAACCTTAAGATCTTTGTCTAGACTCAACCAAATCACACGAGATTTGTTTCTAAACCTTCACCTACTAAATAGAAACACATCTATGCGGTTGATCACATATAAATTCAAGCCATTACAAATGGAGAAGCAAAATATGCTCGGGCTAGAGTTTGAGCTCAATACCTTTGTCTGAGAGGGGAGGCCTCAATTAGATGGTTTTGGTAGCTTTGATTAGACCCAACAAATCTCTGGATGAAGTCAGGTGCCCTAGTGAATTGTCTAGGTATGAATTCGATCAAGCTCCATTTCAGGTGTTCATCAAAGTCTATGCTAGGGGCTATTTCAGAGAGGGCTTTGATGGGGAATTAAGTCCTCTCACTGTGAGGATGATGTGTACAAAATTAATTAGAGTTTGGTGGACTGTGGAGAGATATCCTGGTTTCAAATGAAAATTTGAGCTCAAAATTGGGCTTTCAAAGTGGGGATCAGTTGGTAAAAATGGTGGCAGTGAGCTTATGAGTTCTTGGAGAGTGTCTGAGAGCAATTGGACAGAGTTTCCCCAAGGATTTTTGGCACACCTCTCTTTGGCCATAGAGGACCTGATTAAATAGTGGAGCTTAGAGGGAAGCTCAGAGCAAATTGATGGGTGCAAAGATCTGCTTAGGTGGAGGGCTAATGAGCTCTAAAGAGTCATTGGGATGAGGTGGCCTCTATTGTTAAAATTGGGTTTGGTTTAAGAGCAGTGGCTGTCAATTTTGGCTCCTTCAATGACTAGGGTAGCTGGCCATGGCACTGGAGGTGCTTATTTGTCTTAGGAACCTCAGAGGAATCTGTCACAACCATTAATTTGGGTTGGTGATGGGTTTTGGCAAAGATATATTTCGCTTAAGCAATTTAGGAAAAACATCCCTTGATTTAGGGGACCTTTGGTCCATGGCTCATCTAGGGTGGGTTAAGTATGGTTTATTCTGGTCCAAGGGGGAGCTTAGTGGTTGTGGAGTCATCAATTTAGTGGCCATATGGTGGACAAGTTAATTTTGGTACATGGGTCCAATTTTGGGTCCAAATGGTCAGAGGTTGGGTTTGGGTTAGGCTAGCCATGAATTTTAGCCCAATTGAATGATCAACATTGTGTATATGGTTGTCATAAAGATTTTCTGGTGAAGAATTGAAGTGATTTTGAGTTCAATTAGAAGCTCAATTTGAAGGATTTTGGGATTTTGGTCAATTTGGGCATAATGGACTAAACTTGGGTCTAGGTTGGGCTATGTTCAAATTTATGGTTGAAAATGGTCTAGGAATGTCATGCAGAGCTTTCAACATCAATTGGGTGCCAGTTTTAGGGTTAGGGCATTCAATTTGGTGGGAGTAGGTCATATGGCCAATTTGGGGATTTTTAGATTTGGGTCAAAATTGAGTGCAATTGAGGATTAAACAAGGCCAATTGAAGGTCAAATTTGATTTTTAGGAGTTTTATGAAGAATTTAGGATCCAAATTGAGGCAATTGAGTATTCTATGGGGTTCAATTTGGTGGGATTAGATCATAGGGACAAAATTGGGGGTTTTGAATTAGATCAAAATTGAGCTCAAAGAATGGGCCAATTAGGCTTGAATTTGGTTTGGATTGATAATATGAAAGATGAAATTGAGTTTAGGACTAAAATTGAGGGAGTTGGGGCCAAATTGATGGACATTTGAGCTGAATTTAGAAAAATTGAGCCTTTAAAGGAAATCTACGGGGTTTTGGTCAAAATGGTCAAATTGGCCAAGTTGGGATCAATTGAAGGGTTAAAATTGAGTTTGGGGACATTTGAGGTGATTTTGGAGGTTTTGGAAAATTTTGGGGTGTCAAGGGTATTTTTGTAACTTTCACAAATTTAGAGGTATTTTGATAATTCTAAAATTTTTCGGTGGTTTTGGGTGATTTGGGTGTTTTCAAATAGATAGAAATGATTTTTGAACAAATTTAGGTATTTCGAGTGAATTTGAGGAATTTGACCAAATTTAAGGCTTCAAGAGCATTTAGGTAATTGGGCGAATTTAGGGGCAAAATGCCAAGTTGGACACTTTGGTAGAATTGGGGTGCCAACCACCCTATTTGAGCCATGGATCAATCCTCTATTTATTGGTCTTAACTAAATCCTAGCCTATGGCTAATTGGTCTAGGGGACCATCTACATGAGTCTCGCAAAATATCAAGGGAACAAAGTCAACAATTTTGGGTTCAAGGTTTGTGAGTGATTGTGGGTGAAAGTGAGTGCAAGTGAGTGAACTAACTCTAGACCAACACCCATAGTCAACCTTAAGGTCAAGCAGTCTTATGGGAACTCTCCTTGAGGTCCTCCATACTAACCACACCTACTAAGTACTATAGGTTAGGACAAATATGTGGAACTTCAAGTAGAGCAAGGAGGAGTTTAGAATTTCTAATAGTGAGGGTTCACTTTCTAGTTTTCTATGAATAATGAATAGGAAAGTCCTATGGCTAGACCTTAAGCAACTAAAGATGGAAAAATAAACCTCAACCAAAAGTGAGGTCAACAAATGGACCCCCAATAAGTGTGGTGTGCTGGGCAAGCACACTGCGCGTATTGGCGTTGACCGATAAATTCAAAAAACTAATACAGACTCCTTAGTCAACAAACATAGAAGTAGTGTAGAATTTGAGTGCTAGTTATTCCTACAGAGGAGTTAGCAAGTGCAGCTTTGATTGAAATCGAGAAGTAGGAAATCTCACTGGGGACTTGAGAGTAGGTTTCAATTTATCAAGTTTCAGGTGTCAATTGAGGATGGGAATCAGAATTTAGGTGTTGACCTCGAGATAGGAATTGAAATTTAGGTATCAATCTCAAAAAGAGAGTCAAAATTTAGGTATCGACATTGAAGATTGAGAGTAGCATGTCATGTTCCATTCAGGGGGAATTATATTTATCTCAAAGATGTGTGTGGAGAATTAGATGTCGTGGTCTCATTCAAGGGGGTCATATACCAATCTCGAAAGGTTGACAATAGGATGCAATGTTCCACTAGGGGAGTCTTACTCCTATCTCAAAGATATGTGTAGAGAATTGGATGTTGTGGTCCCATTCAAGGGGGTCTTATACAAATTTCAGAAGGTTGAGAATAGGATGCGATGTTCCATTCATGTTAGTCTTACTCCTATCTCGAAGATGTGTGTAGAGAATTGTATGTCGTGGTCCCATTCAAGGGGGTCTTATATCAATCTCAAAAGGTTGAGAATAGGATGTTGTGTTCCATTCAGGGAAGTCTCATTCCTATCTCAAAGATTTGTTTAGAGAATTGGATGTCGTGGTCCCATTCAAGGGGGGTCTTATACCAATTTTAGAAGATTGAGAATAGTATGTGATGTTCCATTAAGGGGAGTCTTACTTCTATCTCAAGGATATGTTTACAGAATTGGATGTCTTGGTCCCATTCAAGGGAGTCTTACACCAATCTTGAAAGGTTGAGAATAGGATGTTGTGTTCCATTCAAGGGAGTCTCACTCCTATCTCAAAGAAGTATGTAGAGAATTGGATGTTGTAGTCCTATTCAAGGGGGATCTTATACTAATTTCAGAAATTTGAGAATAAGATGTGATGTTCCATTTAGATGATTCTTACTCCTATCTCAAAGATATGTTTAGAGAATTGAATGTCATGGTCCCATTCAAGGGGGTCTTACACCAATCTCAAAAGGTTGAGAATAGGATGTTGTGTTCCATTCAGGGTGTCTCACTCCTATCTCAAAGATGTGTGTAGAGAATTGGATCTCGTGGTCCCATTGAAGGGGGTCTTATACCAATCTAGAAAGGTTGAGAATAGGATGCTATGTTCCATTCAGGGGAGTCTTACTCCTATCTTGAAGTTATGAGTAGAGAATTGGATGTTGTCGTCCCATTCAAGGGGGTCTTATACCAATTTCAGAAGGTTGAGAATAGGATGCGATGTTCCAATCAGGGGAGTCTTAATCCTATCTTAAAGATGTGTGTATTATATTAGGGAGGAAAGCATTGGGACTGATATCCAACCCAAAGAGGTAGCGGGAAGAGAGTTGGCGTCTTGGAACTAGCTCCAAGAATGACATGAATATAGCGTAGAAAGTTTGTGGTGTTGAGTCCATAGATATGTGTCATGTGAAGATAGGTATTTGTGAGAAAGATTTGTGAAACCTTCTGAGATTTTGCATAGAATGTGAAATTTCACGGGGATTGCGAAGAGAATTAGTGCAGACAAGGACAGTCGCGTTACGCGAGCAAAGAGTAGAAGACCTCAAAATTGAGAGAATCAACTCAACCGATTTAGTTTCTTTTCTAATTGTTTTTATCATAATTAATTATCAGAATATATTATTATATTAAAAAAAATTTGTTGGTTGGTTTCTTTCAAAAGAGATTATTTTATTTGTATTTTATTATTATCAAGTTTTAATTATTTTGTTCTTTGTTCTGTGTAGTCTCAAACCAACATATGGTTTTGTGGCTTTCATCCATCGGACAAAAGGGAAATTGAGCAAACAGACAAAATTTATTAAAGAGATTTCACTAATCCTCTTCAACAGGTGTTACAGATTGAGTACACTTCGAAGCCTCAAAAGGTACAACATCTTGATCGCATCAAAGTACATCTAGAAATATCTCATGTTGAGTACATATCAGAAGCTGAGCATATCCAATACATATATCATCATATCTAATGCATCAAAATGCAGTACAAAAAGGTATCCTCTGAGTGTCCGTCTCTGGTGGCACTAGCTCCCGATTGAGCTAACCTACTAAGCCATGCTCCAGGACAGGAGTTCCCTTTGCATGCGTCTAGAGGTGCAACCCTCTCATAACTTGTACAACAATATTTCTTTCAATTCCTGGTCTGGTTGGATTCCATATGGCATTTTGTCGTCATCCATTCTTCAGAAAGTCACACACAACCTATGGTGTCGTACCCCTAAAATGTAGTCTTTGGCAATGTCTGCTCCATTTCCTTTAAGAACCAGCACTGAACCCACTGGTAGTGGAATCTCCACAGACCTTCTGAACTTTCCAGGGCCAATGATATCAATTTATTTTCCAAATAGAATGTTGCTTTTGCTCATGAAAGAGATCGTGTAGAAAGGCCTCATAAAATCAAGATGATCTATACGCGGAGGAATTCAATCGCCCTCATCGTAGATGTTGATGATTCAGCTGTTAGTAATGCAATTAGCTGGAAGAATGCTCCATCAGACCATTCTCTTGATCATCCATTTTACATGGGAGGTTGCAGATCCACTTCATCATGTATCAGAATCCCCGAGGGATTCCCATGTCTATCCTTGTTGAAATTGTAATAACTACCACATTGTATAGTGATCCTGCCCTTTCCACGAATCCATTTTTGTGGCTTAGAATAGGTTCCTTTCATCAGAAGGCTTGCTCAACCTCTGTCTCTTAGATCAAAGATGTAGTTGAGAATACTTCTTTCATCACTTTCAGAGAAGACCCTGGAGTAAAATTCTAAGCCTTCTAGTATATTGATGAATCTTCCTTGAACTTCTTCATAGAATTCAAACTCCCTTTTGTTTACTTTACTCATTTTGTAGTATTCTGCCGTGCTGATGATCGGCGGCTGTTGAGGATACTCCCTCAGTTTAATATCAGCAAGAATCCAAACTGGTGTTGTCTATGTCTTTAGTGAAATATATAACTCTGTATTTGACGAAATATATGGCTCCCCCACTGAAATCCATCCTTGGTGGACGGGTACTCCTCCAAAGTACTGTAACACTTTAAATGGAGAACGTTGCAATCCAGGCATTCCATAAATGCCCCTGTAGCTGATGTCTGTGCGGGAATCTTGGCGTTGCATGCCGAGCAACCCGTACAAAGAGCATCTAAAACTCCTGGTGTCTCTGACTCTGGAGCGAACTCAGACTCATCCTCTGTGTCAGGCAAGTTGGAGGAGGTCTCTCTCATCCCTGGATCATAGATTTTTCCCTCAAGGATAGGAGTAAGCAAGTTTTCTGCCTCCTTCTTGCATCTTCTTTCTTCATTTAAGAAAGCTCTATGTTTTTGGCGATTGGCATTTCTGCATTGAGTTCTTTGTAGCGATGCATCTGGAAGTCTTTCATCACTGACAGTGACTAGACCTCAGGTTGGCAAAGTTATCATAGACGGCAGGCGAATAGTACCCTCTATCGGGTCTTGTTGTACTATCATTTTTTCCACTTTTAGCGAGGAATTATCCCTAGTGTCAATCTTTAATAGTGATGGTAGCCCTTCTTTTTCTCGATGGTTGACCACATCCATTAAAGAACCCTCATAGTCCATGTCAACTTGACTGAAGTCCATGTCGCAGTCTATGGTACCGCCCTGCGGTGTCCTTTCCTAGTTAAAGTGCGAGGTTCCAGCCATCTTTAAAAGTAAAAATCAGCCTTTGTCCTAACATTTTCTCTACAGACGACAAAAAAAATATATCAGTGAGCTGAAATTTAGTGGGAACAAGATAAAGTGTTTGTTAGGCAAAATTTTAGTTTATATTGGTGAGAAAATCATTTATTTACATATATATATTGTTTAATTTAGTAGAATATCAAGCTTAAATGATAGAAAGAAGAGAATGAAAATATTTAAATTCAAAAGTTTTCATTTTATCAAGGTTAATTTTATTACAAAATTTTGGACTCCGTCACAAACGTTTGGC
Organism: Phalaenopsis hybrid cultivar; assembly: GCA_002079205.1. Lineage (NCBI taxonomy): Eukaryota > Viridiplantae > Streptophyta > Magnoliopsida > Asparagales > Orchidaceae > Phalaenopsis > Phalaenopsis hybrid cultivar. The sequence continues at coordinate 73,522 of JXCR01073698.1, read as the reverse complement.
CAAATAAATAACCCTAAAACAAACAAAATTTCAAAAATTTTAATTCAAGCAATGTCAAGTTGCGTATTATGTCTTCAGGTATCGTCCATTGATTGGAAACCTGGGTCTTTCGCCCCAAAAATCCACCAGCCAGTAGGCTCCTCCTGAGTAGACTTTTTCTATGATAAATAGTGCCTCCCAAGTTGGTTCAAATTTTATACCTATCTGGCGACATGCAAGAATAGGTCTTTTGAGCACGAGAACGAGATCACCAACTTTGAATGTCTTAGGGCGGACCAATTTGTCATGGGCTTGTATCATCTTCGCGTGTTAAGGCTCCAGATGTTGTTGTGCTTCTAAGTGTTTTCGTTTGAGACTTTCCAATTCTTCAAGTCTAAGTTTTGCACTTGTTTCTATTGTAAGTTGATTGGGGACAGTGACCTTGAGAGACGACATCTAAACCTCTAACGGTAGTACGACCTCGGACCTGTACACGAGCATGTAGGGTGTACACTGAGTGGGAGTTCTGAACGTCATCTGGTAGGCCCACAAAGTTTCTAGTAGTATATTATGCCAATCTCTTTTATTTTCATCCAGTGTCTTCTTCAAAATCTGTACTAGCATTTTGTTGAAGGCTTTGGCCAAGCCATTTGCCCTGGGATAGTAGATCGTAGGTCGTAGAGTATCTCCAGTCTATCCTGTGCTATTTGATGAAGTTGTTGATTTTTGTGCTCTTGATGGTTGGTCCATTGTCGGAGATTATTCTGCGCGGAACTCCAAAATGATAGATGACTTAGCTTTCAAAGAATTGAAGGACATGCTGTCTTGTAACCTCTTGTAACGGAAAAGTAATCTGTAGCGGCAAGTATCAATTTGTGTCCTTTTAAGGATGGAGGGTCTATCGGATCTATTATGTATGTGCCCCATCACTCGAATGGCCACAAGGCAACTGTTGGGTGTAGCACATTCGGAGGTTGGTGCAAGACCACCCATGCACTTGGCACTAGTGACATCTTCTGGCAATATCAATGGAGTCGGACATCATTGCTGGCCAATAAAATCTGAGTCTCTTAATCTTCATTTTCATCTTTGGTCCTGACTAGTGAGCACCACATAGTCTGGCCTATACTTCTCTGACAATATTTTGTGCTTTGACTCTGCTTAAGCAACACAACCACATCTGGTTGAATGATCTTCTGTAGAGGACATCACCTACCCTTCTTGTGATGTGGTGTGCTGCTGACTTGTCCTCCGGCATCTTTCCAGTATGCAAATATTCTTATAATGGCTTACACCAATCTTTGTTGTTATTAACAACCGCAGTCATTGTTTCTTCCTCTTTTCTGAGCTTGTATAGATTATCAAGGTCGATTTGAGACAAAACTTATCTTCCTCGTACCATGATGTCAATGGAATCCTCTAGGGGGCATGCTAATTCCTTAGCATGTTTTGCTAGAGTGTGAACATGGGCATTATATCCCCGAGGAATCCAGCAAAAAGTCACATTGGGAATCTACTCGAGCACCTTCATGGTGTACCGGTGATATTTTGTTAACCTTGGTTTCAAAATCCTGTATTGTTCGACAACTTGTTGAATGACGAGTTGTGAGTTTCCATAGACAACAATATCTATTATATCCATCAAGATTGTCAATTCCAACCCAGTAATTAAAGCTTCATATTTTGCTTTGTTGTTGGTACATGGCTCTATCAGGTGGTATGAGACCCTTAGCATACCATTATCTGGCGTGATAAAGACCAAATCGATCCCCACTTTGCCTGGTATAACTGTGCCTGATCTTCTGTCTGTTCTGGCTGACGAAGCTCCGTCGAAGTACATCCCCCAGCATTGTGCACTGGAGAATTTCATTTGTAATATCTGTTCATCTGGTAGTTCATCATTGAGAGGGGACCCAGTTGGAAGTGGGTGTGCAACAAGGAAGTCTGCTAAAATTTGTCCCTTAATAGCACGGAGGGGAACAAAAGTTATATCAAATTATAATAAAATCATTGACCATCTGGCTAAACATCTAGAGAGTGTAGTTCGGGTCATCAAATATTGCAATAGATTAACTTTCAAAATTAGAGTAATCCTATGAGAAAGCATGTAGTGTCTGAGCTTCTAGGTGGCAAAAATCAAATCTAGATAATGCTTCTCAATAGACGGATATCTTTTTGTTGGTATTAGATGGTGACTCAAGTATTATAGCGCATTTTCTTTACCCTCTTCATTGACTTGGGCTAAGAGGGCTCCAAGAGAGTCATCTGAGATCGTGGTATAAGGTATTAAAGGTTTCCCAGGGATAGAGGCTGCCAAAACAGGAGTCGTCATTAAATATTGTTTAACATCCTTGAAGGCCCACTGGCATTTCTCTTCCAAAATGAATTTAGCATCCATTTTAATTAATGCAGATAAGGGTTGACACTTACCTGAGAAATTAGAAATAAAGCATTTTAGATATGCTAACTTTCCTTGGAAGGAACGTAGTTGTTTCAAAGTTTTGGGTGGAGGCATTTCCAAGGTAGCTATAATCTTATCCGGGTTGATCTCAATTCTCCGATAACGAACAACGAATCCTAGAAATTTCTTGGAGGTAATTTTGAAAGCGCACTTTAAGGGATTCATCTTGAGGTCATATTATCGTAACTGTTCGAACACGATCCTCAAATCATACAAATGGTCTATCTTTTGCTTACTTTTGACTACCAAATCATCCACGTAGCATTCCACTTGGTTGTGAATGAGATCATAAAAAATCTTTTTCATACCTCGTTGATATGTCGTTCTAGTGTTCTTCAACCTAAACGACATCACTGTGTAGCAAAAAATCCCGATAGGTGTTCTGAAGGTTGTAAGAGCTGAATCCTTGGGAGCCATCTTAATTTGATTGTACCCCAATGATCCATACATGAAGGAGAAAATTTCATGTGTCGAAGCAATGTCCACCATCATTTATGGTATTGGCAATGGAAATTCATACTTTGGACACGCTTTGTTCAAATCTCTGAATTCGACACACACACGGATTTGTTAATTTTTCTTCTTAACAGGTACAATGTTAGCTAACCATGTGGGGTATTGCTTTTTGTTCACAAAGTTAGCGTCAATTAACTTCTTCAACTCGGCAATGACTCGTTGCTTATCTCAAGGCGCATTCTTCTTAGAGTTTATTTTACTGGGGTCATATTTTTGTCCACCCCTAGCTTTTGAACTCCAAACTCTGCTGACAATTCTGACATCTCATCACAACTCAATTTGAAGTAATCTTTGAATTTTGTTAACTGTTTGATTAATTCTAAAGATTCATCATTAATGAGTAGAGAACTTAAAAATGTAGGTCGGGCTGCTCTGCTGTCCGAAGGTTAATTTCCTTCAATTCATCAATAGTTGATTTGATTTCTTTTTCAAATTCTGGTGGAGCATCTTCTATTAGCAGATCAGTAGAGTCATCCTCTATATCAAGGCAACCCTCTTCTGATTCACTAGTAACAACCATGTAAAATTTTGAGTCATTGACTAGTCTGACTGTACCAAATCTGAGATCCTCTTTCGAGTTGGCAGTTCGACTTTTATTATTCCACAAATTTTCAAAAAGTTGAAGTTTGTTTTTTAGTATTTTTTTCGAAAAACTCCCTTGTTGAATTAAATTTTGTACATAAGGTGAAAAGTAACCAAAAGTTAATTCCACTAATTCATTAAGATGCTCATCCAAATTTACATGATTTTCAAGATTAGTAGAAGTAGAAGCACGATAAAATTTGGTCGGCTTTGAACCAGTGTTACGGACTTCCTTGACCTCTAATCTCTTGACCTTTTGAGGGAGAATCGGAGTAAGGGTCATGGTGTTCACATAGTGGTTTTTCCAATCATACATTGTCTCAATTTCACTTTTCTCCATGTTTTTTAAGGATATCTCGTACTGTGGTTTCTTCTATTTCGTCGTCAAGATTTCATCTTCAGAACTTTCTTCATCATCAATGTTGATGTTTGGCCTAGTTTGTTCAACAGTTAAATTGGTTTTTGCTCGTCCAAGTCCCCGGCCTTGACCTCCGGTGCGCGAACTGAGGGAACCTCCATCAACTTGTTGCAAAAGAGTTGTGGAAGATAGTTGAAGCTCAGTTTAATGGCCTTGCCATTGTAATTCTTTTGAACCTTCACCTTTATTTGTCATAACCTCATGAGAGAAGACAGTTTTCTTTAGTGGTGAGTACTTTCTTAAGAAAATCTCTGGGTCAAGCAAAGCTGTAACCAGAGACTCTCTCATCTCTTTTAACAGGATTAAAACGTCATAGATGCTTAGTTTGGCTAGCAACTTCCTAAGATGAGCTAGCACATTATAATCCACTTTTTATAATCCTCCAATTTTCTTTGGTTATGTGTTTCTTCCACTTGCGGGGGTTGAGTTAGCTCTTCTTGAGTTATTGTTTGCTTTCCTTTATCTGTCGGAGCTATTCTTGGGGGTAACACCTTCATGCTCCTTAAGTTTACTTTTGTAATTTCTTCTTCTTGATATGTCATTATCAAATCTTCTGGTGTTTTTTCTTTATCGGAGAGATCCAGGCTGATTGCAAGCAATGCTATATGGCACTCGAGGACTGGCTCCTCACTCTCGATGCTGTCATAAGCGATACTATTGATGTCTTCTTTGGTCTTTTTAACGAGTTCATCAAACTCAAGCATGATTGGAGGATCATTTTAGGAATCGAGATCAAAGCGAACATAGTTGATTACATTTACATTAGAAATAGTTAAAATGCAGTTGAAATCATAATCATTATATTCATGACACCCCGGAGGGGCAAAAAGATAATCATACAAGGTCAAGGGTTTGACGATTTTCTTCCCCGAATCTAAGACAACCAATCTAGCAGAGGCAGCCTCTATCCTACCCCCCCGTGCTATCAGTCTTTGTGGTGTTGTTCTTCTTCTTCTTTCTCTTTGACGATGATGGATCTTTTGGTGAAATCTTCAACTTAGGCTTGGCAGGCTGAAGACTTTGAACGGAAGCTTGCGTTGATGCATTCTGGATTTGGTTTAGTATTTTCTTGGATGATTTGCTCCAAACTGTACTCCATCCATGTTTTCTAGTATACGGGTCAAGCGGAGAGATTGGCTTAGTCGAAATCATACTTATAGAACCCTTTTCAGATTCTTGTAAATAATCTTTTGGGATCGTTATATTTCCTTCCTTATGATTTTTCTAGAGCCAATCCTTGAAGACAAAACATTCCTCTATAGTGTGTCCAAGCAATCTGTGATATGGGCAATAATTATGTTGATCCTTCTTATCGACTTCTTTGGGTTTCTTCAGATCTGGTAGTTTGAACTTAGGCTTCTTCATCAAACTTCTAAATATTTTGGGTACAGCTTCATCTTTGAAGGAGAACACACTTTCCTTCATTCTGCAAAGGACATTTTCTTGTTCTCTTTTCGGTATGATACTCCTTGAGATGACTGAAGAGAATTCTAGTGAGAATTTTTTGCACGTATATACATTGGTTTTTTTCCTTTATCGATCGTTGCCACTATTCCGGACTTCTTTTAAAATACTCTAGTTGCCTTGGATTTCTCATGGGAATCCATTTGTTTGATTTCTTCTTGAAGATTGTTGGCTTTGCTGACTAGCTTCTTGAAGGATTTAATGGCGAGCCCCTTGAGCATGAAAGCTACTAGCTCATGAAAGCTCTTAAGTATGATCGCAATTGCATGATGCTCCTGTAGTTGAGGTTCACATTTCATGCTAAGGTTTCTCCACCACAAAATGTAGTCCACTAAAGTCTCGTTGGGAATTTTCTTCTCTATTACAAGATCTCCGATAGATTCATGATGTTATGCTCCAGAAAACCTTTTCACGAACAATCTTTCTAACTCGGCCAACGACTTGGCTGATCCATTGGGTAATTCGGCATACCAATCAAAAGTGATCCCTGAGAGGCTACTAACAAACAGTCAGTAGAGAAATACTTCGTTACCTTCAGTATTATTACAATTGGCTAAAAAATGTGTTATATGTTGCTTGGGTTTCCTATCCCATCGAATATCTTAAAGTTTGGTGACACAAAAATTTTAGGGTAGGGTACGGCATCGAACTCATCTGGGTAAGCTCTACCCTTCAAAATCAAATCACCACCCTTTGATTGGGTTAAGGCCTCCCGATCTTGTTCAACCATTTGCTTAAATTTCTTTTCTGGCATGGTGCTTGATGGAGAATCTTTCTTTTGTTAATCATCCCTGTTTGCTGAGATGACTTCCTTCCTTTTGTCTGTATTGTATATAATCTTCAGTTGATTGACTTCTGGGGATGCTAACTGTGGTGGTTTAGACTGTCCCTGAACTGTGGCCATGGCGCTCATGGAAGCAACCATCTCGTCCATTCTTTTCTCCATTTGGATGATTTGGTCATCCCTTAGGAAAATAGCCCTACGCAGCTAATCTACAACGTTCTCTTTGACTAGAGGTTGAGCGTCGAGCGCAGATGCATTGGCTCTAGTTTTGATGACATGGACATCCATGAAATCTTCTTCAAGTTAATCATTGAAGTCAAAATCTTCATCATCATTAATGGAAACTCCATGTTCTCGGGCTAACTCAGAAATCTTGACCCTGAGCTTTTCAACCTTTTCTTAAATTATTGATTCTTGGATTGTCTTAAGGTCTGTAGGACCCTGCTGGACCTCCTCCACTTGCTCCTCCATCTCGCTAGAAATCGCTGTGACCATGCTGGATACTTCAGACCCTTGCCTCATTTCATGATTCTCCCTTGCGGGCTTACTGGACTGTATCGATACGGTGACCTTGGGTATCCATACCCTTTTCTTTGATGATGATGTCTTGAGACGGAGTGTCTCGGTAGGAACATCAGTATGCCAAAGAGAAGTATGCATCCCATAGAGTGGATCGGATAAGGTATTGGGTAACCTCTTCATCTTATCTTTCAGATTTTTAAGAACATCCTTACAACTGGTACTTGGTAGAATTCTCAGACCCAGACGCGACTTAACTGGTCGGCGGCCCATGAGTCTAGTGGTAGTAAAATCAGTAGCATCAGTGGTGGTATCTGATATGACTAAAATATATATTGTTTTTAGACATATTTTAATACATATTTTTGAGATCTTTCCCTTTAATAGAAGATATTTTTGTTTTTTTCTTTCAGGTACTGGTAAAACAGTGAAAAATGCTTTAAGGAGTGAAAATGATCAAATTTAGAGCGAATAGGTGAAAAATGTGCAAAAGTGTTTTAGCACCTGAACGTCAGATCCGACTCTTAAGTGTCGGGTAAACAAGGAAGGCCGCACGTAAGCACCAGAGGCCCCGCACTTAAGCGCCAGTGGCAGTTATTGGACAAGTAAATTTGGTTTTTTCCAATTTTGAAGAAGTTTTTGAGGCACCTATTGGCTTAATAGATGGTTACAACGACCATGGACGAAAATAATTATGAAAGGATGCATCTCTTTAGGAAATACATCAAATGAAGACACTTTTTGAAGAGATACCGAGGCACATTTTGGAGAATTATAAAAGAAAGAAGATGGGGACTTTAAAAGAGGTCCTGAAAGTACTGGAAAAGTTTTGAATGTTCAAAAATTGGGGAGTTGGTTGGAGAGATTTTCAAGCACCACATATTTATCCTTTTTTCTATTTTAATTTTATATTGAGAGTGTTGTAAAAGAGAAGAGATTCAAAGGAACTTCAAGAGTTTAGTAGAGGACTTGAGATAAGTTTTTTATCTTTTTCTTAGACTACTTTTGGTTTTAATTGAGACTTATTATTGATTTGACAATGATTTCTACTTTTAAAATAAAGTGTGGTTTTGTTTTTTCGTAGATTTTGAGTAGTTTTCTTTATCTTTCTTCTTAAAATGATAAGTAATTAAGTTTTGGATGAGACTTTAATCAAGACTTGTTGTTGGTTTGACAATAATTTCTTCTTTTAAACTAAAGTGTGATTTTATTTTCTCCATAGATATGAGTAGTTTTCTTTATCTTTCTTCTTAAAATGATAAGTAATTAAGTTTTGGATGGAAGTACTGAGTAGTTTTCTTTATCTTTCTTCTTAAAATGATAAGTAATTAAGTGTTGGATGGAAGTTATGGAGAGTATTGATCTTTAATGTTGAAAGTAGTTGTGATGATTTGAATCCATGTACTTCATTTACTTCTTAATTTGGCTAATCTAGATGTTGAAATTTGTTGTGAGAACATGTAAGAACCGGGCTGGTATTGTTTCAGTTAACAATATGAATGAGAATGTAGTTCATATGATTGAGTGCAACAAAATAGGGAAATATTCATTGAAGGGTGTAAAGTTAGAGGACTTTAAAGTGACAGGTTAAAGCCCCCAACTTGGTTAATTGTTTTAGGTTCTGATACGAGATTTTAGCCCTCAGGTGGAGGGAATTGAGGGAACTCTAGAGTGAGAGCTAGTATCTTCCCTGCCTAACCGATCTTCAGAACTATTCAAACATTAAATTAGTCGATGTTCTTTATAGCATCTCTAGTAAGAGTAACGAATACTATTGCTCCTATTTGGCACAACAAAATGTGCATGCTTTCACAACAGAATTCCTATACTTATTACTGATTCATGATAAGGAGAAAGATATTTTCATATTTATTGTTTTCCTTCTACAAACACTCAAGTTATCTTTTTAAGTTTGTACTATTTTTGTCAAAATATTAAAATTACCAAAAATATTTAAACTTTATTTACGGTAAAAATGTCTTTAGTTGAAATAATTATCGTTTTAAAAATAAAAAGTTTTCCAAAAAGTGCATATTACATATCTTCCCTATGTGCTCGATATTCAAGTCTTAATCAAAAAGTTCTACATTACTTGATAGTGATACATATACTTGCGTAGTATCCCAATATAAACTAAAAGTTAAATTCTTAATTTTCTTCAGGATCAAGTATTTAGTTTTGTTGCAAAATAAGAAAATATGAGCGAAAAATATAATCAGAATTATTGTTATATTGTTGTATATAAGCAGTTATTGGGGATTAAGTTTTCGGCACCCTCGCTGGGGAAGTGAAGTTAAAATTGTAAAGAATCTATTGATTTAAGAGAAAATTTCTATTTTTAGAAAATCTTATTTAAACTTTAAGTTATTGTATTTTATTTTGTGTGTGTTTACTTTTATTTTATTTTATGTTAGTGTATGCAAAGTTCAGGTTTTGAAGGACTAGTGCCCTACTATTCTGAATTAGAGAGAACTGTTAGAAAAATCAGAAAAACCAAAAAATTAAAAATCTTGAAAAATCCAAAAAAGTTACAGAAATGGCAAACCAAAATGATCAAAATGCTAAATTCATTAAGAATTTAGACCCTTAAGAGATTATGCCAACCCTACTGTAGATGAACTTCATTGTAGTATTCAAAAACCTACTCAAGCGGCTAATTCATTTGAGCTTAAACATGTTATTATCTAAATAGTATCAAATAATCAGTTTGGGGGATCATCAACTAAAGATCCAAATTTACATCTTGCCAATTTTCTAGAATAGTGCGCTACATTTAAATACGATGGTGTATCAGATGATTCCATAAGACTTAAGTTATTTCCTTTCTCACTAAGGGATAAAGCTAAGATGTGATTGAATTCGTTAGCACATGGATCTATCAGAACATGGAGGGAATTAGCATAAAAATTCCTTGCTGAATATTTTCCACCATAAGAAATTGTGAAGCTTAGAAATGATATTACATCTTCTAATATGTTTGAAGTGGAATCTATTTGCAAAGCATGGGAAAGATTTAAAGAACTCTTAAGAAAGTTTCCACACCATGCTATACCAGGTTGGTTAATAATTTAAACTTTTTATAAGGGATTAGTTGGATCTCTTAGATCAATTATCTATGTCGTTACTGGTGGTCCATTGATGTCAAAATCATTTCATGATGCTTATGTTTTAATTGAAGAAATGGCTACCAATAATTTTTAGTGGCCTTCTAAGAGGGTGAATCCTAAGAAAGTAGCCAATATTCATGAAACTGATGCATTTTCTATGTTAGCAAATCATGTTGCTGCAATTTTGTTAGACCAATTTGGAATGAATTTTTCTCAACCAATTTCCATGATTGAAGAGAATTCATTAGCCAAATGGTAGATTCTCAAGCATCATTAGAAACTTTGAATGCCATAAATAACAAGCAGAATAAGCCATATTCAAATTATTATAACCCGGGTGGGAAAAACCATCCCAACTTTAACTGGAATAACAATTTGGGTAGTAATAATCAGCAATGGGGGAACAACCATGTAAACCAAATAGGAAACTGGAACAATAAACAGGAATAACAATTATAGATCTACTTATCCTCCAGGTTTCAACAGTAATACACAATTTAAGGAGAAGAAGTTGTCTATAAAAGAAGTGGTGTTACAAATGGAAAATCAATTACAAAGTCAAGAGAGCTACAATTAGAAATATTGAGAATCAACTTGAGCAAATAACAAATTCATTAAGTAATAGATTCTAAGGAACACTTCCTAGTAATACTAAATCAAATCCAAAAGACTAGACTAAAGAGCAAGTAAAAGCCTTTCAACTTAGAAGCGGAAGAGAGTTGGAAGGTAGGGTTCTAAAAGAAATTGAAGTAGAGAGAGAAGAAATTGAAGATCAAAAGAGGACGCTCCAAAAGATTTTGAAAGACCTATTTCTCCACTACAAATTGATTTGGAAAGACCACCACCTCCATATTCTCAGAGACTTCGTCAGCAGAAGTTGGATAAGCAATTTTCAAAATTTTTGGAAATATTTAAGAAGCTTACAATGAATATTCCATTTGCTGAAGCCTTAGAACAAATACCAAGCTATGTAAGGTTTATGAAGATATCTTAACGAAAAAGAAGTTTGAAGATAATGAGACTGTTGCACTTAGTGAGGAGTGCAGTGCTATAATTCATGAAAAACTTCTTAAAAAGCTTAAAAATTGTGGTAGCTTTACAATTCTATGTGCAATAGGAGACAGATTTTATGGGAAAGCTTATGGGATTTGGGTGCAAGCATTAACCTTATGTCATTATCAAAATTCAAAATATTGGGATTAGGAGGAATAACCCCTACTACTATAACTCTGTAGTTAGCAGATCGTTCGATAACATACCCTAAAGGAGTTATGGAAGATGTCTTAGTCAAAGTGGATCAATATATCTTTCTTGTAGATTTCATTGTGCTAGATATTGACGAAGATAAAGAGATACCTATCATTTTGGGGTGACCTTTCCTAGCCATAGGAGGAGCAATGATAGATGTGCAAAAAGGGGAAGTAACAATGCGCTTCAATGATCAAACTGTAAATTTTAATATTTCAAGATCAATGAAATATCCCAAAAAAGGTAAAGATGATGAATGTTATAGGATGGATGTTATAAGATATCTAAGTGAATGTCATTTCAAAACAACTTAAGAAGAGAATTCTGAAGAAAGATTTTTGGAACACGAGCAAGAAGAGGAATTAGATTGATGTGAAGAGCTTTTTAAGGAAGATTCAAACTATTCTTGAGAAAGTTTTAAAATTTTGGACATGATTGGCAAAGATAAATCTTTTTATCCATCAATTGAAAAACCTCTAGAACTTGAGTTGAAGTTACTTCTTGAACATTTAAAATATGTCTTTTTAGGAGATTCATCTACTTTACCAGTTATAATTTTCCCAAAACTAACTATGGAAGAAGAAGAAAGGTTGATGAAAATTTTGAAAATTTTTTAAGAAAGCCTTTGGATGGACAATTGCTGATATTAAAGGAATCTATCCTTCAATTTGTATGCATAGAAATCATATGGAAAAGAACTACAAATCCAGAGCTAATCCTCGAAGGAGACTGAATCCTGTTACTAAATAAGTTGTTAAGAAAGAAATTTTAAAGTGGTTACATGTTGGAATTATCTACACTATTTTAGATAGTGCATGGGTTAGTTCAATTCACTGTGTTCCTAAGAAAGGAGTAGTAACTGTAATTGTGAATGAACATAATGAATTAATACATACTAGACAAGTTACAGGGTGATGAATATGCATTGATTTTATAAAATTAAATCTTGCCACTAGGAAAGATCATTTTCCGTTACTCTTTATAGATCAAATGCTGGATAGACTAGCTGGGCATAAATACTTTTGTTTTTTGGATGGATATACTGTTTATCATCAAATACAAATATCTCCTGAGGATCAAGAGAAAATAACTTTTATTAGTCCTTATGGTACTTTTGCTTTTAGAATGATGCCCTTTTGTTTATGTAATGCCCCTGCTACATTTCAAAGATGTAAGATGGCAATTTTTTGTGATTTAATTGAAAAAGGGATTGAAACATTTATGGATGATTTTTTAGTGTTTAGAACTTCATTTGACTCGTGTTTAGAACTTTATCTAAAGTACTTGAGTGCCATGAAGAAACAAATTTAGTCTTAATTGGGAAAAATGCCAATTTATAGTAGCAGGAGTAACTGTATTAGGTCATCAAATATCAGAAAATGGTAGGGAAGTAGATCTTGCTAAAATTCAAGTGATCGCTAATTTACCTTATCAAATAAAAGTAAGGGAAGTTAGGAGTTTTTTAGGTCATTCTGGATTCTACAGGCAATATATTAAAGACTTTTCAAAGATTACTATGCCTTTATGCCATTTACTGGAGAAAAATGCAATTTTCAATTTTGATAATGAATGCCTAAAAACTTTAATTAATTATAAGAAAAACTAATTACTGCACAAATAATAGTTTCACCAACCTAGGGAAAATCTTTTGAATTGATGTGTGATGCTAGTGATTATGCTATAGGAGTTGTTTTATGTTTTATGATATAGGAGTTATTTTCAAAGTAATTTACTATGCTAGTAAGACTCTTAAGGAAAGTCAGATATGATAAAATTTTCAAAGTTATTTACTATGCTAGTAAAACTCTTAATAAAACTAAAATTAATATACAACAACTGAAAAAGAGTTATTAGTAATAGTATATGCTTTTGATAAATTTAGATCATATTTAATTGAAACTTATTGTGTAGTGCGTACAGATCATTCTGCTATTAAGTACTTAACGAAAAAGAGGGATGTTAAACCTAGACTTATAAAATGGATTCTTCTTTTACAAGAATTTGATTTTGAAATATTAGATCAAAAGGGGACTGAAAGTCAAATTACTAATCATTTGTTCAGGCTTGAGTTAGAAAAACTACTCTGTTTTAAAAAAGAAATTAATGAATATTTTCCAGATGAAAAATTATTCATTATTAATGAGTGGCGTGTTCTGTGGTATGCCGACATTGTGAAATTTAATGTTATTGATATTATACCATATGGAATGACATACCAACAAAAGAGGAAATTTATTTCTGAAGCTAAGACTTATTTTTGGGATAACGCATTTTTATGTAAACAAGGAAAGGATATAATTATTCGAAGATGTGTACCTTTAGAAGAAACTTATGAAATTATCCAAATATGTCATAATTCTGGTTTTGGGGCACATTTTGGAGTTGATAAAACAACATGAAATTTTACAATCTAAATTCTATTGGCCTACAATTTTTAGAGATGTTAATGCTTATATCAAATTGTGATATATGTGAACGAGTAAGTAATGTTTCTAGAAAAAATCAGTTGCTCCTCAATTATATGCTAGAAGTTGAAATATTTGATGTTCGGGGATTAGATTTCATGGGACCATTTATACCATCTTTCAAAAAATTATATATTCTGTTAGCAGTGGACTATGTATCCAAATGGATAAAAGTTGTTGCTTTACCTTGATGTGATTATCCAAGGGTTGCAAAAATTTTGAAAACGAATATATTTTGTATATTTGGGATGTCGAGAGTTATCATTACTGATGGGGGAACTCATTTCAGAAAACCATTATGGAGAAGTTATTAAAGAAATATCATATAAATCATAGGATTGCTACTGCTTATCATCCTCATACAAGTGGTTTGGCTGATATATCCAGTCTGAATATTAAAAGAATTATGGAATAATCTGTGAATCCAACAAAAATGGATTGGTTGATCAAACTTGACTATGCTTTGTGGGCTTATAAGACTGCATACGGAACCCCTATAGGAATGTGCCCATGTAGGCTAATATTTGGGAAAGCTTGTCACTTGCCAGTTGAACATCAGCATAAAGCATATTGGATGATTAAAAAGTTCAATTATATTTGAAAGATGCTGGTGAGAAAAGATTATTGCAATTAAATAAGCTTGAAGAGATAACGAATGAACCTTATGAGAGTGCTAAGTTATAAAGAAAAGATGAAGATGTGGCATGATTGAAGGATTCTTACTAAAAATTTTCAGCCAGGGCAACAATTTTTACTATAGAATGCAAGGTTAAGATTTTTTCCAGGCAAACTTAAGTCTAGGTGGATAAACCAATTTGTTGTGATAAAAGTTTATCCTTATGGAGCTGTTGATATTAAAGATCCTAAGTCTGAGAAAATATTTAAAGTTAATGGACGTAGACTAAAACCATATTTTATAGGGGATCGACATAAAATTAATGATGGAGTGATGTTGTGTCAACCAGAATAAGTACTGATTACGTCGGGGGAGGCAACCCAAGTTATCAGTGTGTTTTTCTTTTGATTATTATTTAGTGTGTGATTAAGAAAATTGGGGTTGTATTTTTGAAACTATTATGTGTTAGTAAAAATTTTAAGACTTTATTTAGTGACCAAGACATGCTAGAATGAGAATTTGGATGTTAAGTTGACTAGTGCAAAAATGTGCACGCTTAAGCGCCAGATCCGACACTTAAGCGCGACAGTTCAAATACATGTGCAAAATTAATATTCTAGAAGGTTTAATTGCCAGTTAATTTGTAAAAACGTGTCAAGGCAGTTTCTAAACGTGTCTAGGAGTTATTGGAAGAATTTAGGCCTATAAATAGAAGGGTTTTGTGAAAGATTTTCACCCCGGATCATTTCTAGCCCTAAAAGACTAAGAGAAAGTGAGATTCAGATAAAATGTCTTCATGGGAGAAGGATTTGAAGAAGAAGGAAGAAAACACGAAGAAAAGGTTCATTATTAAAAGCACACAAGAAAGGTATAACAGTTTCTTAGTCGTTAGTATTGAAGGGATATTAGAGAAGATCAACAAAATTGAGAATACTATGGCTTTATTGGAGACCAAAGTACTTGAGTTGCATGCACATCTAGAGCATATTGGATGGAAATTGAAGATGAAATTTAGCCATATAAGTTTTATAGAGGAAGTGGATAAGGTGATGTTCATAAAGCAAAAGTGGATTGAAGAAGATAGTATTAGAGCTCGTCACCACCGTCTGTTTTATCAACTCTATATTCTTGGAGAGACTAATGAAAGATAGGAATTTGCTCTTTTGAATGAAGATTAAAATTAAGTTTAGTATTAAAATTTGTGTATTAGAAGTTGTTTTTTTCATGTGGTTTAGTGTTTAAGTCTTGTTTTTAGTATTTATGACATCTTTATGTGTAATGATTGTTGTGTATTTCTATTTAGAAAAATTTTCTCATCCAAGGCTATTTGGTGTGAGAATTAAGTGTTTAAAAGTATTTGTACTTTTTGTGAATTAATATAAGTTTGTTTGTGTGAAATTTGTGTTATTTTTAGGCTTAAATTGAAATAATTATTATAGAGAATTTTGAGAGAGAGGGGAGTTATAGGAAGTTGAAAATAGACATTTAGGTGCTATGAAACCATTTAGGGGTGGTTTTAAGCAAATAGTGCATTTTACTTTAATTTGAAAATTTTGAAAATTGTGCACAGCGCCTAAGGACCATAACTCATGCTTAAGCGTGAGCCACCCCGAGAGGCAGATGCCTAAGCGCCACTTACTCGTGCTTAAGCGCTGGTACACGAAAACTGGTTCTCGAACTGTTAAAAGTTAATTTTTTGCCTGAAAATCACCATTTTTAGGCTTCCCGCCACCTTCAACCTCTCAAAATTGCAATTTTGGAAGGCTAGGGCACATCTAATGTGAAGATTTCTGTGTGGAATCAAGTGAAATTTGCTAGATCCAAGTTCCTTGAGGTAAGAGCTTTAGTTTTATACAAAAAATTTGCATTTTCACCAAGTATTTTGAGCACATTTGGAGAAATTCGAAAATTCACTATTCATGGTGAAAAATGAGAAAGAGATCTATGTAAATTACATGGGAATTGTAGATTATACTTTAGAAGTTTAGTTTAGTAATTTAGACTTGATTTTTGAAGTTATTTTTGGAATTTATAAAATTTATAGAATAGCACCAAGAATGAAGAAAAGCAAGGGAAAGAGCCCTTTCAATTTAAGTAAATTTGTTAGTTTGAAAGCTCGGGATCGGTACAGTGATGCATTGCAATCACAAAATCTGATTCAGGAGCAGTGTTTTAGGAATCTAGGTGGAGACGTAGAGGATTTGATCGTTTGCCGATAGTGAGAACGATTCTGCTATTTCTCTACTGTGTCAGTTATCTTTGTTATTAGGGAGTTCTATGTAAATCTCTCTAAGGCTGAAGACAATAGAGTCATGGTTTAAGGAAAGCTGCTACCTTTTTCACCGGAGGTAATCAACTTGTTTTATCATCTGACACCTGATACATATGTTTTTTTTGCAAATTATAGTCCGACTGAAGCGGAGTTAGACAAGATTGTTTCTTACTTGACTATTGGGAGAGGACTTTCGAAGATCACTAATGAGAGGAGAGTGAACTTCCAAACTTCAAAGTTATGTGCACCTTCAAAGGCCTGGCACTATCTTATTTATGCTCATCTGCTACCAACAAATCATCTCAGTGAAGTGACCAGAGAGAGAGCGACGTTAAATTATTGTATCCAGGAAGGAAAGTTCATCAACATAGGAGCTTTGATTTGTCAGGCTATCATCAGTTATGCCACTACCATTACTACTGCAGGTCTGGGATTCACTTCCTTAATATTTTTTATGTGTGAGCAGGATGGAGTTAAATATGATAGCTGGGAGAAAGTGTTGTCACCTCTAAAGTCCATCTCTAAGGTGAATGTGAAGACTTATTCTGAGCATTCAATTTTTGGCTAGAGAGGAGGATTTTCTAGATGTTATGCAATGGAGATGTCTTCTACTTCTACCTCTGGTGCTTCTACATCTAGACCATATACCTTACGTGCTTCTACATCTACAGGTGAGTCTATTGAGACCCAATATCTATTATTATAGATGATGATCGATAATATTAATTTTACCACTGATAGGGTACAAAATTTAGAGCATTTTGCAGAACATACTGATAGGTATAATAGGAGAAAAAGTGATTATGAAGAGAACTTTCACTCATCTTTGAAGAGCATCATTAGAGGTAACCAAGAAGTGTAATTTCCTCCATATCCTAGATACACTGATTATGAGCCTGCAAAAGTTTGGGATAGCGGTGATTCAGAGGATGAAGAGTAGAGCTGAGAGATTTATTTTATGATTGTAATATGATATGAACTATGTGGTGTGGATGAGGAGTAGAACTGAGAGATTTATTTTTATGATTGTAATATGATATGAACTATGTGGTATGGGCTTTCTACATTTGCATCTGTGTGTTGGTTTGAACTATGTGATGTGTCTTGTACTTTTATGTTTAAGTGAGAATTGTGATGTGATGTGTTTTCATATTTTGGACTTGAGACATGTATGTATGTTTGCTTCTTTAGATATTGTGATGTGTGAGACTTTTATTTTTAGTTGCATTGTAATTTTTGTGTTAGTTCGTAGTTTTTTTTTAAATTCTAGGGTAGTAATTTTTGTGAGTTATGTGATTTAGTTAGTTTAAAACTTAACTTAATTCTATGTTTTGTAAAGTTGAAAATCTTGCTAACCTAGGTCTTAAATTTGAAACTTAGGAAACTGCTACCCTGTATTTTTCTTTTATCATGTTAGTGTTTTTGTTTTTATGTTGAGACTGTGAAGTCAAGTTAGTGTGTTAGCTTGCTTTTATTTTTATACCCACTATTTAGAAGTCTATTGAGTCTCTACATGTTAAATTGAAATTNATTCATTTTATGATTGTAATATGATGTGAACTATGTGGTCTGAGCTTGTTACATTTACATCTGTGTTGTTTTTGACTATGTTGTGTTTTGGACATTTATGTTTTATTATTATGACGTTAGTGGTAGTTAATATTTTATTTTTAAATTTTAGGGTAGTAGTTGTTGCTTTGTGTTTAGTACGTGATTTAGTTAGTTTAGAACTTAACTTAATTTCATATCTGTTATAAAGTACAAAATCTTGCCAGCTTAGATCTAAAACTTGAAATTCAGAAACTGTTGCGCTTTTTTTTTTATTTTATCATGTTAGTANGGTCTAAGCTTGCTACATTTGCATATGTGTGTGTTGTTTTGAACTATGATTTATGTTGTGTTTTGAATTTTTCTATTATGTTGTTGTTGTGATTTTTGTGTTAGATAGTGATTCGTTTTATTTTAAATTTTAGGGTAGTAGCTGTTATTTTGTGTTTAGTACTGTGATTTAGTTAGTTTAGAACTTAACTTAAATTCATATTTGTTATAAATTAGAAAGTCTTGCTAGCTTAGATCTTAAACTTGAAATTCAGAAATTGCTGCCCTATATTTTTCTCTTATCATGTTAGTGTCTAATTTGCTTTTATACCCACTTTTTAAACTAAAATAAAATGTTAGAAAATTTGATCAAAAATTAATTTTACTACTGTCTTTAGTTTTGTACTTGTATAATTAAGATGTTAAAATTCCTGTTAGCATGTTATTTCAATTTTCATATCCTGAT
Source organism: Phalaenopsis hybrid cultivar (assembly GCA_002079205.1). NCBI lineage: Eukaryota > Viridiplantae > Streptophyta > Magnoliopsida > Asparagales > Orchidaceae > Phalaenopsis > Phalaenopsis hybrid cultivar. Next base: position 54,807 of record JXCR01073698.1, on the reverse strand, counting down.
TACATAATTATCTGACCATAAACTGTTTAATCTGTTAAAAACTTAAGTTTGTGGGGATGAAAAACATTTTCAAAACTGAAATTTTATTTGTTCTCAAATGTACTACAAGTGAATTTGATTTTAAAATAAAAATTGATTATGTATATGAAGTTATATTAACGAAGTAAAATTTGATTTTAGAAATGAGTAAGAAAATTTAGTTACAATTTTAAGTAATGAAGAAAAACTTTAAGTTAAAAATTTTTAGTATAGAAAATGATTACTATAAGTGACTATCTTTACTAAGAAAAATTGTATTTTTAAAAAAAATTTGCTAATTTAGACTTTTATTATCAATACTTAAATTTCTTTTATTAAAATGATTTTCAAAACTATTATTATATTTATAAGTAAAAGTATTATATCAAGACTTTACTTTAGGAAAGGAGAAGTGGAATTTAAAATTATTAAAGGCCTATCCAGATACAGTAATCCTTTCCTAAAAAAGAAAAAGAAAAAGAAAAAGAAAAATAAAAGAAAAGGAAAAGAAAAAGAAAAGTAAAGAAAAAGAAATGTAAGGGAGGAGAAGCTCGAGGATTATTGCCTAATCAAAAATTGGTTCTATATTTGATCATTTTAAAGTATAAGACTTGATAAAATCTTAAGCTTATAAATATAATATAGTAAGTAAAATTATTTTTAATAAAAATTTTCAAGTAGAGAAAATAAAAGAACTAAAATTTAAATTTAGAGAACTTCCAATATTTCTGAATTAGATAGAAACTCATATTTTCATAATTCTTAACATTAAAAATTTTCAAACTTTAAGTTGGTCTCATTTTACTAATTATTTTATCTAAATTGGACTACTATGTTTGTAAATCTAAATTTTAGTAACTCCTAAAGAAACTCATATACATATCATACTTATTTGGTTTTTAAAGATTAGTGTCACTTGAGTTTGATATACCGTGTCACTTGAGTTTGATATACCTGAAGTGTCACTTGAGGACAAGTAACATTTTAAGTTTGGGGGATTTTGATACACCTAAAATAAATAGTGTTTTTAAACACATTTTTATACCAATTTTTGAGATATTGCGCTTTAATAGAATGTATTTTTGTGTTTTTCTTGCAGATACAAGTAAAAATGAAAAAAAATGCTTAAAGGAGTGAAAAAGGATCAAATTTGAAGCAAAAAGGTTAAAAATTGTGCAAAAGAGTTTTGGCGCCTAAGCGCCAGATTCGGCGCTTAAGCGCCGGTTAAACAGAGAAGGCCACACCTAAGCGCCGAGACCCCGTGATTAAGTGCCAGTGGAAGTTACTAGATGAGTAAAATTGATTTTCATAAATTTTGAAGAGAATTGTTAGGGACCCATTGACTTAATAGGTGGTTGTAACCACCATTAACGAAAATTATCATGAAAGGATGCATCTCTTGGGCAAATACATCGAATCAAGACACATATTGAAGAGATCTCAAGGCACCTCTTGGAAAACTATGAAAGAAAGAAGAGAGGACTTAGAAAAGATTCCTGAAAATATTAGCAAGTTTTGAATGTTCTTTTATGGGGAGTTAGTTCGGAGAGATTTTCAGGAACAACTTTTTATTTTACTTTATCCTTTTTGTTATTTTGTTTTGAGTGATTGTAGAAGAGAAGAGATTCAAAAGAAACTTTAAGAGTTTGGTGGAGAGTTTTGGATGGAAGTTGTGGAGAGTATTGATCTTTAAAGTTGGAAGAAGTTGTAATGTTTTAAATTCATGCACTTCATTTACTTCTTGATTTGGCCAATCCAGATGTTAAAATTTGTTATGATAACATGTAAGAATTGGGCTAGTATTGTCTCAAACAACAATTAGAAAGAATCACATGAGGTTGTATGAATGAGAATGTAGTTCATATAATTAATAAATAGGGAAATATTCATATATGGGTGTAGAGTTATAGGACTTTAAAGTGTCAGGTTAAAGCCCCCAAATTGGTTTATTGTTTTAGATTCTGATGCAAGAATGTTAGCCCCTAAGATGTTTACTTCTCGATTTGGCCAATCTGATACGAGATGTTAGCCCCCAGGTGGAGGGAATCGATGTTTGGTTTATTGTTTTAGGTTTTGATACAAGATGTTAGCCCCCAGGTGGAGGGAATCAAGGGAGGGTTAAAGCCCCCAACTTGGTTTATTATTTTAGGTTTTGATACGAAATGTTAGCCCCCAGGTTGAGGGAATCGAGGGAACTCTAAAGTGAGAGCTAGTATCTTCCCTACCTAGCTGGTCTTCAGAACTATTCAAACTTTAAATTAGCCAATGTTATTTATAACATCTCTTGTAAGGGTAAAGAATATTATTGCTCCTATTTGGCAGAACACAATTTGCATACTTCCACAACAGAATTTCTATACTTATTATTGATTCATGATAAGAAGAAAGATATTTTCATATAAAATACTTTTCTTCTACAAAAACTTTAGTTATCTTTTTACTGTTTCGTTAAAATATTAAAAATACCAAAAATATTTAAATTTAAATTCCTGCAAAAATTATTTTTAGTTTAAGTACTATCTTTTAAAAATAGAAAAACTTTCTAAAAAGTGTATATTGCATAATCTTCCCTATGGGTTTGATATTCAGGTCTTAATTAAAAAGTTCTATTGTCGGTGCTATTTTGGGGATTGGTTTGTTTGGGTTGCCCGTAAGAAGATGTCGGTCATCGGAATTGAAATCTCGTCGCCCACTTCGGAAGGACATTGAAGTATGAAATCAAACTAACTCCATAATTATATCTTAAATGACCAAAGTCACCTAAGAAGACTCTCGATAAAAATCAGGAAATATTATCTTCAAGGAATTTCAAACGGTAGGACTCTTCAATGAGATCGGACGTAGAGGTGTGAAAGGGGATTGGTTCAAATTTTGAACATTTTATTGTAGAATCCAAAGGAAGAAGGACTAGGGGATGTCGTGGATTCAGAGGAGAACTCCGGTGACTTCCCAAGCTATCCTAATGTTTGGCTTCAATTTAGAGGAGAAAATTTTAAGTGTTTCATCTTGCAAATTTTATTAGTTAGGGCTTACATTCATGTGAAATGATCACACAAAATAGCCTGAAAGATGTGAGGATTTAGGTCGTGACAAACGACAACCTCAGAATCCTTAGACGAGTTAGGGCTTATATTATATAGCTAGGCTACACAAAGGCCTAAAGAGAAAGGGTGAGGATTTACGTTGCATAAGCAAGCAACCTCGAAGTCCTATGACTTTGTTGTTTAAGTAAGGTGAGGATTTAAGTTGCATAAGCAAGCGACCTCAAAGTCCTATGGCTTTGTTGTTTAAGTCTAGGATTTATGTTGCATAAGCAAGCAAACTCGAAGTCCTATGGCTTTGTTGTTTAAGTCTAAGGAATACGTTGCATAAGCAAGCAACCTTGAAGTCCTATGACTTAGTTGTTTAAGTCTAAGGAAGGAGATGGTTTAGCTGGGGAAGAAAGATTTTGCTGTTGAAGATGGTCGTGCTGCCCACCAAGCTAGCGCCAAGCTTCTTGCCGCGACGAGTTTGAGTTATCTAGTGTGTCAAGTTATAATATCAATCCAGGTGGCCCTATGGTTGAAATAAATTTTATGAGAGCATATTAAAGTTGATTAGAGCGACACCGGTTAGGATCCTACGGTTCTCTCTAAATTTTATGAGGGCATATTAAAGTTGATTAGAGCGACACCGGTTAGGATCCTACGGTCCCTCGTTCCGGTATCACTATTTTCTATTGGATTCACTTAGTCCAAATGAACTTACTAAACCCTCGTTCCGACACCATTTTCTATCGATTCACTTAGTCTAGGATCCTACGGTTCCCTCATTCCGGCATCACTATTTTCTATTGGATTCACTTAGTCCAAACACGGTTCCCTCGTTCCGGTATCACTATTTTCTATTGGATTCACTTAGTCCAAATGAACTTACCAAATCCCTCGTTCCGGCATCACTATTTTCTATTGGATTCACTTAGTCCAAATGAACTTATCAAACGCATCTTTAAATTTTATGAGGTCATATTAAAGTTGATTAGAGCGACACCAGTTAGGATCCTACGGCTCCCTCGTTCCGGTATCACTATTTTCTATTGGATTCACTTAGTCCAAATGAACTTACTAAACCCTCGTTCCGACACCCATTTTCTATCGATTCACTTAGTCTAGGATCCTACGGTTCCCTCATTCCGGCATCACTATTTTCTATTGGATTCACTTAGTCCAAACCAAATGAACTTACTAAACTCAACTTAATGAGTTCCATAATTTCATTTAAACCTTGGGAAGCCTCATTAGGAACCGTAGGTTACCTCCTCCGAGGGATTCCCGATCTCATCGATAGAGACATCTTAATTTAGTTGAAGTTGTAGTTTTATGTGATGTTTGTGATTAAATTTTGATTTCATTTAAACCATTGGAAGCCTCGTTAGCAACCGTAGGTTACCTCCTCCGAGGGATTCCCGATCATCAAGACTGTGGGAAGCCTCGTTAGCAACCGTAGGTTACCTCCTCTGAGGGATTCTCGATCATCAGATAGAGACGTCTTAATTTAGTTGCAATTGTAGTTTTGTGTGATGTTTGTGATTAAATTTTGAGCTGTTTTATATTTAAATTTAGTTGAAGTTGTGGTTTTGTGTGATGTTTGTGATTAAATTTTAAGTTGTTTTATATTTCGAATAGTTGAAGTTGTAGTTTTGTGTGATGTTTGTGATTAAATTTTGAGTTGTTTTATATTTTTTCGTTAGCAACCGTAGGTTACCTCCTCCGAGGGATTCCTGATCATCCGATAGAGACATCTTAATTTAATGAAGTTGTAGTTTTGTGTGATGTTTGTGATTAAATTTTGAGTTGTTTTATATTTTGAATGTCGGAAGTTGTAGTTTTATGTGATGTTTGTGATTAAATTTTGAGTTGTTTTATATTTTGCATGTTCAGTTGTGGTTTTGTATGATGTTTGTGATTAAATTTTGAGTTGTTTTATATTTTGAATGTTGTAGCGTTGTAGTTTTGTGTGATGTTTGTGATTAAATTTTGAGTTGTTTTATATTTTGAATGTTGTAGAATTTTGAATGTTGTAGCGGGTTTTGTGTGATGTTTGTGATTAAATTTTGAGTTGTTTTATATTTTGAATGTTGTGGCGATTACCTTCTCCAAGGGATTCCCGATCATCCAATAGAGACATCTTAATTTAGTTGTAGCTGTTATTTTTTGTGGGTTTGTGATTAAATTTTGAGTTGTTTTATATTTTGAATGTTGTGGCGGTGAATTTTATCTTGGTCAATTTTTAATTTTGGGTTTTGGTTATTGTTATGTGGCTAGNCAGCTTGTAAAATTTTATAAGCAGTTTTATAAATCCCAAAATGTCCTCCAAATTCAAAATCATGACATTTCTAAATGATTAGCTCAGTTTCCTCATAAGGTACACATCTCCTCATAATAAGATCCTTACATTGTTTATATAAATAAGGCTCATCCCAAAAATATGCTTTCGCATCATGAATGAAACTCCTTTGGTGTTGCAGTGTCAGCATAGGTGGCAAAATATCACTTACAATATAGTTAACAATATCAGCATACCATGGTATTTTCCACTCGTTAATCTTATAAAGTTGTTCGNATAATAAGATCCTTACATTGTTTATATAAATAAGGCTCATCCCAAAAATATGCTTTCGCATCATGAATGAAACTCCTTTGGTATAAATAAGGCTCATCCCAAAAATATGCTTTCGCATCGTGAATGAATTTTCTTTATTGTTGCAGTTTATATAAATATGGCTCATCCCAAAAATATGCTTTCGCATCATGAATGAATTTCCTTTGTTGTTGCAATGTTGTTTATATAAATAAGGCTCATCCCCAAAATATGCTTTCGCATCATGAATGAATTTTCTTTGTTGTTGCAATGCAGCATAGGTGACAAAATATCACTTACAATATAATTAACAATATCAGCATACCATGGTATTTTTCATTCATTAATATTATAAAGTTGTTTATCAGGGAAACTACCTGTAATTTCATTGTCAGTGTCAGATAATTCTTGATTTTCTAATCTTGAAAAATGATCAGCAATTTTTTATCAGTTCCCTTTCTATCAATAACCACAAGATCAAATTCTTGCATCAATAGTATCCATCTTATCAGTTCCCTTTCTATCAATAACCACAAGATCAAATTCTTGCATCAAAAGTATCAATCTAATCAGTTCCCTTTCTATCAATAACCACAAGATCAAATTCTTGCATCAAAAGTATCCATCTAATCAACACCTTTCTATCAATAACCACAAGATCAAATTCTTGCATCAAAAGTATCCATCTAATCAACCTTTGTTTGGCATCCTTCTTTTGCATTAGATATTTAATAGCAGAGTGATCATTGTGCACAACATGGTTTAGCATCCTTCTTTTGCATAAGATATTTAATAGCAGAGTGATCAGTATGCACAACACAAAGCTCCAATTAAATAAGATCTAAATTTGTCCAAAGCATACACAATGGCCAGTAACTCTTTTTTTAGTAACAATATAGTTAATTTGTTCATCATTAAGAGTTTTACTAGCGTAGTATATAACTATGTCCAAGAACAACTCCAATAGCATAATCGCTAGCTTCACACATCAGTTCAAATGTTTTCTCCCAGTTAGGTGAAACTATAATAAGGGTTGTGATTAATTTTTCATTTAATAACTTAAAAAAATTTAAACAGTTTTCAGTAAATTCAAATTTATTGTTCTTTTCTAAAAGTTGGCATAGAGGTTTAGTAATTTTTTAAAAATCCTTAATAAAATGCCGTTCCTTTTCTAAAAGTTGGCATAGAGGTTTGGTAATTTTTGAAATATCTTTAATAAAACGCCTGTAAAATCCACATGTCCAAGAAAACTCCTAACGTCTCTTACATTAGTAGGAGGTGTTAGTTTAGATATAACTTGAATTTTTGCAGGGTCTGTCGAAGAAAACTTCTAACTTCTCTTACATTAGTAGGAGGTGTTAGTTTAGATATAACTTGAATCCAAGAAAACTCCTAACTTCTCTTACATTAGTAGGAGGTGTTAGTTTAGATATAACTTGAATCAGAAAACTCCTAACCTCTCTTACATTAGTAGGAGGTGTTAGTTTAGATATAACTTGAATTTTGTAGGGTCTGCTTCCATACTATCTTCCGAAATTTTATGCTCTAACACAATTCCTCCTGTAACCATAAATTGACATTTTTCCTAATTCAGAACCAAATTAGTTCTTTCGCATAACTCCAAAAATTTTTCAAGATAATTTAAGCATGCGTCAAATGATGTTCCAAATACAGAGAAATCATCCATAAATACTTCCAATCCATCATCAATTAACTTACTATATATGGACATCATACACCTCTGGAATGTTGCAAGTGCATTACATAATTCAAGGCATTCTTCGAAAAGCAAAAGTTCCAAAAAGACTAGTAAATGTTGTCTTTTCTTGATCCTTAGGAGCAATAGAAATTTGATGGTAACTGGTATATCCATCTAAAAAATAAAAATATTTGTGCCCATCAAGTGTATCTATAATTTGGTCTAAAAAAGGTAAAAGGAAGTGATCTTTCCTGGTTGCAGTGTTTAATTTTCTATAATCAATGCAAATACGCCACCCAGTAACTTGTCCGATAGGTATTAATTCATTATTTTCTTTTGTCTCAACAATCACTCCTCCTTTCTTAGGAACAGAATGAATTGGACTTACCCGCACACTATCTAAAAGATGATATATCACACTATCTAAAATATGATATATAATTCCAGTGTCTAACCATTTCAAAATTTCCTTCTTAACTACTTCTTTCATCATTGGATTTAATCTCCTTTGTGGATCAACTCTTGGTTTATATTGTTCATCTAATATGATTCTGTGCATACAGATCAAAGGACTTATTCTATTATATCAGCTAAGGTTCAACCAAAAGCTTTCTTATATCTTTTCAATGTATCTAACAGTCTTTGCTCTTGCAATTACTAAGGTCCAACCAAAAGCTTTCTTATATCTTTTTAATGTATCTAACAGTCTTTGCTCTTGCTGATAAGGTCCAACCAAAAGCTTTCTTATATCTTTTTAATGTGTCTAACAGTCTTTGCTCTTACAGTTCTAAAAGCTTTCTTATATCTTTTTAATGTATCTAACAGTCTTTGCTCTTGCAGATCATTTAATTATGAAAGCTTTCTTATATCTTTTCAATGTATCTAACAGTCTTTGCTCTTGCAGATCATTTAATTCAGAAGCTTTCTTATATCTTTTTAATGTATCTAACAGTTTTTGCTCTTGCAAATCATTTAATTCTGAAGATATAATCATAGGTAATGTAGATGAGTCTCCCAGAAACTCATACTTCAAGTGGCTAGGCAATATTTTAATAATTGATGGAACTAGATTCTTATCAGCATTTTCTGTAATATCCAGCATCTCAAATCTTTCCTAAACATAATCTAATTCTTCATTTTCTATTTCGTCCAAAATAACTTTATCACTATCTTCAAATGATTCTTTCTCTTCAAAATATTCTTTAAAATATTCATTCACTAGATGTTCAGTAATTTCNTCAAATCACCATTTCACAAATCTCAAGACAAGGAGAAAGACAGAGAAAACTACTGAGATCTCATGGGGAAAATACAACAAAACTCGAAATTTATATATAAAATCAAATTCATACAAACTACAACAATAAATAAACTTATCTCAAATTTCTCCCCAAGAAAACTCCTCAAAGTTCCTCTGAATCTCTTCCTTTCTTTACAACACACAGAATTCCTCTTCGAAGCGGCAAGGAGGAAGAAATCTCTCACTTTCCCTCCACTCTTACAGTCTCTCAAAGAATTCCTCACAATTTAGACTCCCTAGCAAACACTAATGAAACCTCTCTAACCTTCAGGACCTTTCTAACATCCAAGACCTCTAGGACCTCTTTAATTTTCGGTCAAAATCTTCTTTTAAATTTGTGGATGAGCATTCCCAAGAGTTTCCTAAGCACCCCTCCAAAATTCATCCTCATCCAATGCCTATTTGGACATAACCGTCGAGCTCGCCGTCGGTGGCCTCGAGGGCGCCGTCAGCAGGCCTTCTAAGTGAATTAATTCTGGAGTCTCGGGAAAATGTCGCCATCGACGACGTTGGGCTCGCCGTCGGCGACCTAGTTCAATTCTTCACATTTTGGTCATTTTCACTCTAAATTTGCTCATTTTTGCATCTTTTTGCTCCAATGACCCTAATTCATCATTACTGCAACAAAACATCAAAAATACATTTCTTTAAAGCGCAATATCATCAAAAACAGTATAAAATAGGTATGAAAATCTCAACATATTTTCCTTTGGTCAATTTTCCAATCAGAAAATTAAAAGAATTATGGAAAAATTTTTTAATCCAATAAAAATGGATTGGTCAGTCAAACTTGACTATGCTTTGTGGGCTTATAGGACTGCATATAGAACTCCTATAGGAATGTCCCCATATAGACTAATATTTGGGAAAGCTTGTCACTTACCAGTTGAACTTAAGCATAAAGCATATTGGGCTATTAAAAAGTTCAATTATAATTTAAAAGATACTGGTGAGAAAAGATTGTTACAATTAAATGAACTTGAAGAGAAAAAGAATGAATCTTATGAGAGTGCTAAGAATTATAAAGAAAGGATCAAAATGTGTCATGATCAAAAGATTCTTACTAAAAATTTTCAGCCAGGGCAATAAGTTTTGCTATATAATGCAAGGTTAAGATTATTTTCAGGCAAGCTTAAGTCCATGTGGATGGTCTCATTTGTTGTGATAAAAGTTTATCCTTTTAGAGCTGTGGATATTAAAGATCCTAATTCTGAGAAAATTTTTAAAGTGAATAGACATAGACTAAAACCTTATTATATAAGGGATCAACATAAATATAATGATGGAATGATGTTGGGCCATCCAGAATGAGCATTGGTTACGTCGGGCTGACGACATAAAACCAAGTGCTTTGTGGGAAGAAACACATAGTTATCAGTGTGTTATTCCTTTGATTGTTGTTTTGAGTCTGATTAAGAAATTTTGGGTAGTATTTTTGAATTTATTATGTGCTAGTAATGATTTTTAGACTTTATTTAGTAACTTAGACATGTTAGAATGAGAATTTGGATGTTAAGTTGACTGGTGCAAAAATGTGCACTGGTGCTTAAACACCAGATCTGACGCTTAAGCGCGACAATTTAATCACTTGTGCAAATTTTGATTTCTAGAAGGTATAACTACAATTTAGTTGGAATAAATGTGTCTTGGCAGTTTCTAGTAATGTTTAGAAGTTATGAGGGGGAATTAGACCTATAAATAGAAGGGGTTGTGAAGGAATTTCACCCCGGATTATTTTTAGCCCTAAATGTCTTAGAAAGAGAGAGATTTATAGAAAATGTCTTCATGGGAGATGGATTTGAAGAAGAAAGAAGAAGCCATGAAGAAGAAGTTCATTAGTCAAAGTGCACAGGAGATGTATAATAGTTTCTTAGCCGTTAGTATTGAAGGTATATCTGAGAAGATCAAAAAGATGGAGAATACTATGTCTGTATTAGAGACTAAGGTGCTTGAATTGCATGTACATCTAGAACATATTACATGGCAACTTAAGATGAAATTCAGTCATACCAATTATATAGAGGAAGCGGATAAGGCGATGTTTCTTAAGCAAAAGTGGATTCGAAGATGGTAGTATTAGAGCTCGTCACCACCGTCCATTTTATCAACTCTATATTCCTAGAGAGACTACTGAAAGACAAGAATTCGTTCCTTCTAATGAAGAATGAGATTAAGTTAAGTGTTAGGAATTATGTGTTTGGAGTCATGTTTTTAAGTGTGTTAGTGCTTATTTCTTGTGTTTAGTGTTTGTGTCACTTATGTGTGTAATTGTAAAATATGTTTTAAGTATTTTGTACTTAGGAAAATTTTCTCATCCAAGACTATTTGGAGAGAGAACTAAGTGTTAAATGTGTTTGTACTTGTTTGTGAATTAATATAAGTTTGTTTTTGGGAAAATTTATGTTATTTTTAGCCTCAAATTGAATTAATTATTATAGAGATTTTTTAAAGAGAATGGAGTTATAGGAAGTAAATATAGTCATTTTAAGTGCTATGAGACCATTTAGGGGTGGTTTACTTAGGCTAATAGTGCATTTTACTTACAGTTAAAAAATTTCAAAAATTTTGCACTGCACCTAAGCACCACATCTCGCGCTTAAGCATGAGCCAACCCGAGAGGCAGGCACCTAAGCGCCACTTAGCTGCGCTTAAGCGCAGGTTCACGAAAACCGGTTCACGAACGGTTAAAAGTGAATTTTATGCTCAAAAATATCATTTTTAACACCTTATATCATCTTCCCCAACTCAAAAGTGCAATTTTAAGGGCTAGGACAAGTGGAATTTGAAGATTTCTTGGTGGAATCGAGTGAAATTTGCTAGATCCAAGTTCCTTAAGCAAAGAGCTTTACTTTTATGAAAAAAAAAATGGATTTTCACCATATATTTTGAGCACATTTGGAAGATTTTGAAAATTTACTATTCATGGTAAAAAGTGAAGAAAAATCGATGGAAATTGCTTCAAAAGTTTAGTTAGTGCTTTTGGAACTTTAGTTCAGTGATTTAAATATGATTTTTAAAGTTATTTTTGGAATTTATCAAATTCGTAGAATGACACCAAGAATGAAAAGGAGTAGAGGAAAGAGCCCATTTGATTCAAACAAGTTTGTCAGTTTGAAAGCTTAGTATCGATATAGTGACACTCTACAATCACGAAAATTGATTCAGGAGTGATGTTTCAAGAGTCCGGGTGGAGAGGTAGAAGACCTGATAGTCCGCTGATAGTGGGAACAGTTCTATTGTTTCTCTTCCATCGCTGTGATTTTTGTTGTGAGGGAGTTTTATGAAAATCTCCCAGAGGCTGAAGACGATCAAGTTATGGTTAGACGGAATTTGGTACCTTTTACTCCAAAGGTAATCAACTTGTTTTACCATTTACCACCAGATACTTTATATTTTTATGTGAATTATAGTATTACTGAGGAAGAGTTAGACGAGATTATTTCATATTTTGCTATTGGGAGAGGACTTTGAAAGATAACTATTGAGAGGAGAGTAAATTTCCCAACTTCAAAGTTATGTGCACCTTTGAAGGCCTGACACTATTTCATTTCTGCTCGTCTGCTTCTGACCAATCATCTCAGTGAAGTGACCAAAGAGAAAGCAATGTTGAACTATTGTATTCAAGAGGGAAAGCCCATCAACATTGGGGCTTTGATCTATCACATTATCATCAATTCAACTGCTACTGCTACTACTGCAGGTATGGGATTTGCTTCGTTGATATTTTCATCATGCGAGCAGGCAAGAGTGAAGTATGATTGTTGAGAGGAAGTTCTGTTACCTCTAAAGCCCATCACAAAGGTGAATGTGAAGACTTATTCTGAGCATTCGATTTTTGACTAGAGAGGAGGATTTTCCAGAAGTTATGGATTAGAGACGTCTTCTGCATCTACCTCTGTTGCATCTTCATCACGACTATCTACTTCTCGTGCTTCTACATCTAGAGGTGATACAAAAACTTAGGATGAGTTATTGCAGAAGATGATGGACAATATCAATTTTACCACCGATAAGGTACAAAATTTAGAGCATTTTGCAGATCATACAAATAGTTATAATAGAAGGAAGAGTGATTATGAAGAGAAATTCTACTCATCTTTGGACAGCCTGATTAGAGGTTAACCAAGAGTGCAATTTCCTCCATACTCTTGATATCCTGACTATGAACCCGCAGAAAAATTGTACAGCGGTGATTCTGAGGATGAAGAGTAGAGCTGAGAGATTCATTTTATGGTTGTAATATGATGTGAACTATGTGGTCTAAGCTTGCTACATTTGCATATGTGTGTGTTGTTTTGAACTATGATTTATGTTGTGTTTTGAATTTTTCTATTATGTTGTTGTTGT